>JAJMBP010000034.1:0-178140 GCA_030565345.1 Suhomyces coccinellae
AAAAAGAATGGACGAGTCCGGAGTCGAACCGGAGACCTTTCGCATGCTAAGCGAACGCGCTACCAACTACGCCACACGCCCTGACTTGGAAGTGGTCCCTAGCGGGATCGAACCGCTGATCTTGGCGTTATTAGCACCACGCCTTAACCAACTGGGCCAAGGGACCTACTGTATGGGAGGGAAGAGGTGCGAATATATAGACAGTATTTATATAAAAGATAAAGTCGTACTTTTAAATACTTTTCAACTCAAGTTGCCCTATACATCACGTTTTGCCAATTTAGAGGATCATATCACTATACAGTTCAATTAATGGTCGATTTCACAAATCCTTTTCTAAATGTTCAAATTTACTTTGTCTTTTGTAAAAATATGAAAAGAATGATAAAATAAATAATTTGAATTATAGACCAAGGGTATATTCAAAAAAAAAAAATACAAAAAAACAATATGAAGTAGGAATTAAATGGGGAAAGAAACAGATCAAGCCAGACACAGCTATATGTACCTTCCGCATCCTTCAATGACAGAGTTGGCTGTACTTCCAGACTCTAATCTCCAAGTTACGAGCACCATCACGTGACCCAATACATACAAGGCACCATTTCCAATCCTATTTCTACACTCCACCATGGACAAGCCGTTGCCTCTAATCGAGGTTCCTCGGCCCTACGAGGAGCCTCTCGACGAGGGCGATAGACCCCAGACCATGTTCAACTCTCCCCACATGGAGTACTATGCATATGCGGTGCTTGGCTATACGTGGCTCTTGTTCATAGTCACCTGCAACACCCTCTTTGAAACGTGGAGATACGTTCTTCTGCCCATGAAAAACTCATCACTGGCGGACACCAGAGCCAGATATGTGACGTTGGAAAAGGTTTTCTTGACCATCGACAAGTACGTGCTCAGCTTGTGGTGCGTCTATGTGATAGCATGGTGGTGGTCGTTCATTTCATGGTGGGGCATCAAGTTGTTCAGACACTCGGAAGGGTCCCAAGGAAACTAGGGAGGCAGATCATGGAGAAATGAGATGTATGGACATTTCAGATCATGGAAACTTCAGTTCATGGACAATTCAGATGCTTGGACACTTCAGATCATGGACAATTCAGATCATGGACAATTCAGATACTTGGAGAATTGAAATTATCTGCCTAATATTGAACAATTCGGAGTTGTCTGATACCAAATTACAGCCATAGAAAGCTTGTCCCGCATCTGTACCACTGCTCGTGCTAGTACAGATTATTTTACTGTGTCTTGTACCCTTTGTCCATTTATCTTTTTGTATATTAGTGTAAAATAAACTACTTCGTTTGGCCATCTTCTCCCCGGGCCTTGGTCCACTCGGGGCCGCCCGTTTGTCTGCCTTGGACAGACGTTGTAGTCATGGTGGGCTCTGAAGCTTGCTGATTCTGCTGTTTTTCGACGTTGTAGGGAAGAAGCACCGTCTTGTATACCTGGAGGAGAAACTCCTGAGATTCTGAACCTCCAGCAGAGGTGCACAGCGCCACGTACTCTTTCAATTTGGTCTTGTTGATGGCGTCCACCACGCGGGCCACCACCTGGGGCGACGAGACCACTGTTTTCTTGTCGATCTGGGCTGTTTTGGGAATGTACTTGTTACTGAGGTCTATGGCGTAGTAGTCGTTAATTCCCACCACAATGCTCATTTTCTTGCCCCAGTTGTTGGCATAGAGGTGGGGCTCGTCGTAGGCCGCCTCGCAGGGATCGAGATGGATCCAGCGCCCAAGGCCCAGCGAATAGTACTCGCACCATACATGGTCCTCTTGGTTCCACACGTAGCGCAAACGGTTGGGCTGGGGGATCAATGCGTGGAGAATGAGAAGGAAGCAGTTGACCCATTCGCCACAGCGGCCCTGGCGCGTCCGGAGGAGCGCCACCGGGTTGTTGATCCGGGGAAACTCCACTTCGAGAGAACAAGCAGTGCACCAGTAGACCTCGATGCCCGCCACCTGGTCCGGGTTTTCGGGACCCACAAACTGTCTACCGCTACGGAACGCCATGGTGTCGCCCGATTGGTGGCACTGGGGACACTCGGGCTTGGTGACCCACTTGAAGAAGCTGTGTTTGAAGTAGTGGAGAAGTTCCTGGACGAGGAAGTCGTCGTACTGGAATGGGGACTCGGCGCTGGCGGCTTCGGCCTCTCGCTGCTCTACTCCGGCGTATATGGCGGCAAGATCTATGGCATCGAGCACGGCGTCGGCGCTGGAGGGGTCCTGGTGCTTCCAGGTCAGGGCAAGGCCCAAGACGGAATTGATGAAGCTGGCGTCGTTTCGGGAGCGCGCAACGAGCTTTTTGGGGGAGTTGGCGGCCTTGACGGCCTGCAGCGCATAGCTGGCGATGAGTTTGTCGGCGAGGTTGGCGTAGTCGGAGCCAATTGACATGACGAAGGGTGGCGTAGAAATGGCCCAGATCAACTCGTGCGCATGCGTCACATGACCTCACACTACCGGCACAGTCCACAGACGGTGGGCCCACTGGGCCCACCTCGCCTGCGGCTACCTGCCAACTGGGCCGATAGCAGCCTGCAGGACGGCATATGATCTTATCGTGGAGGTGGCGTTGTGCCGAGGACAGGTGGCATAATAGGGCGAGGCGACGGGGAGCCCGGGCCCCGGTCACGTGACCACAGGTTCCGGCCCTGCCACCTGGCGGCCTGGCCCCTGGAGGCTGCCCGGCCCAAGCCCCACGGCCCCACCCAGCGCCACGGCCCGCCCCAAAAGCCCCCGCGTCACCCCCAGGCCCCCGGCTCCCATTGCACGGCCTCTGCCCACACCTCAGCAGATCTCGCTATTTTGCGATTTTTCATTTTTCAGAAATTTCACCTGGCTAAAACACCAATCCAGGAGGACCAAGCGAGAGGGAAGAAATCAAAACAGAAGAATAAACAAACAAGGAGGAAAAAGAGAACAGCACAGGAGACACACGGCCGAGTCTGTCCGTGCACAAGCGAAGTGCCCCTCTGTCTGCCCCTCCCTCCACTCTAAGTGTCTGTCTGTCTGTCTGTCTGTCTCTCTCTCTATGCCCTCCCTGTCTCTATCTCGTTTCCTCCCTATCTTTCCCCCCCTCTCTGCCCCTCCCTCTATCAGATAACAGCCCATTACGTAAATGCGTCGGCTTGGGCCCCACCGGCCCAAAACGGTAGCCCGAAACGGCACACCGTTGGATTTTCCCCAAAAATCACCAACCGGGTAATGCCTGGCAAAGTCAGCGGCCTCCATCCGCTGACGTAATCGAGATATCCCGTGCCACAAAGCCGCTACTTACTGAAAAAATTTTCTAATCTTTTATCAAGACATTTCCCACCACTATCTTTATCATTGCTCTTGTCGGTGGCTTCCTGTGTCGTTCGTTTCGCTCTGCCACATCCCCGTGTTTCGCCGTGTCTGCCAATCGCACCCGTCCCTGTTCTGTCCCGCGCCGTCCCGCCAGACCCGTGTTTCCCCGTGTCTGTCTATAGATAAGGACACATTGTGAGATAGTGCCTCTGGCGCCCCTGAGCTCTTTCCCTGTGGTTACACTGCCAGATCCCGCAATCTCCAGATCCCCCCGATTCCAGATCACCAGATCGTTCAACCCATCTTCGATAATCTGCCCCGTCCGCTGCATCTGATCTCCTGATCTACTTTTCTCAGCGTCTGTTTACTTGTCCCCACATCAACATGAGTGAGATCCAACTGCGCCCGCCCCCCGTTCACGCCCCTGCCGCCGCCAACGGTCTCCACGCCGCCCCCGCCGCCGCCTCGGCCCCCAAGTCCGTCACGCTGCCCCCCGAAAAGGCGCCCCAGCCCGCTCAGTACCCCAGTCCTCCATCCTCCGAACCTCAGCTGGCCCAGAACCCTGTCCACCCCAACGCCAAAACCACCACCCACGTCAACAACGGCACCACCACCACCAAGTCCAACATCTCCAGCCCCATCTGCCGCAATTGCAAGACCCAGACTACTCCATTATGGCGCCGGGACGAGACCGGTCAGGTCTTGTGTAACGCCTGTGGCCTCTTCCTCAAGCTCCACGGCCGCCCCCGGCCCATCTCGTTGAAAACCGACACCATCAAGTCCCGTAACCGCATCAAGCAGCAGCCACTGGCTGTTGGCTCAGGCGTCGCGTCTAAGAACCCTTCTGGTCCAAACACTCCAGAATTAAAGTCCAAGGACTCCAAGGACAAAAAGTCCCCCAAGTCGAAGAAATCCAAGTCGTCTGCCACCGACTTGACGCCGTTGTTACCAGCGGCTGGCCTGGCAGCCTCTTCGACCGCCCTGGCCTCTGCTTCTGCCACCTCCACTCCTGCCAGCTTGCGTAATGCCTCCACCACTCCCTCGACCTCCGCCTTTATCCACCCTATTAGCAATACGTTCCATCACCACCACCACCATCACCACTTGCCTCCACATCTCACCCCAAGCAATCCACCCCAGGTTCACGGATTGGCTGGCCACCACCACCAACACATTGTCCAGCCCTTGCACTATCCGTCGTCTACCCCCACCCAATTTGCGCCAGGATTGCAGCGCATCACCTCGCCCTTGCTCCTCTCTACCACGTCGTCCGTCTCCAATGCCCGGGACTCTGAGAAGTTGAACCCAGTCCATGCTGCGGCCGGTGCTTTGGAGAATATGTCTAACGAGTTGGGTCCCAGTGCGTCGTTCAAAAGTGGTGGCATAAACGTTACGGGTGTGTCGTTGATGGCCAAGTCGTCCAAGACAAAGGAGATAAAACGGGAGTCGTCGTCGCCTTCTATTTTCTCCACTCCATCTTCAGCCCTCGGTGGAGGTGCCCATTACACTTCCACCGCCACGGCTGCTGCTCCCCCCAAGTTGCCTGTGCTCGGAACGTCGCCTTCATTCGGGCCCCAGTTCCACTTGCCTTCTCTGCAGCACTCACAAGCCTCAACACCAGCCCGGTCGCAGATGCAATCACCAGAGCCCTCGGCCCATGCGCCCTCGCTTCCTCCTATTAACCAGGCAGCTTCGGACTCGAAGAGCAGCTTGTCTCACTTCCAGAGCGGCTTCGGCTACTCGGGACAGTATGGAGGCTACAACAGTGCCAATAGTGGCAATAGTGGCACTGGTGGAAATAATGGCGAGAACTTCAACTCCAACGAGAGTAATGACAAAGGTGGACCTTCTGGTTCTGGTTCTGGTTCTGGTTCTGGCTACGGCAACGGAGCAGGCAACGATCGCTCCGGTAACTCCAACGAAATTACTCTCTTGAAGACACGGATCTCCGAGCTCGAGCTCGTCAACGACTTGTACCGCACACGGATCATGGAGTTGGAGGCTATGGAGCAGGCCGCACGTTTGAGAGAGAACTCGATGAGAAAGAGATTGGATGAGGTTTTGAATTTAAATAACAATAACAACAGTCAGGGCCAGACATCGCCCAGAATCAATCCTCCCTACTCTTCCTCCACCCCAGTTCCTCACACGTCGGCCACCACCACGTCGGCCACCACGCCTTCTCTTGCGATTCCGTCGTCTGCTCCAAGTGTGCCCTCGTCCTCCGGTTCCACTCTCCCTCCTCCCAGCCATTTCCAACACCATGCTGGTCTTCCCCAGTCCCACCATGCTCCCAATCAACATGTTCTCCACCACCAGGTGCTTCCTTCGATAAGGCAAGTTCCCTCGTCTGCAGGTAGCGGTATCACGTTGCCAGCTCTCAAGAGAGAACACGAAGACGCTGCCGGATATGGCGACGACGAAGCCAAAAAGCCCAAGCTCGGCTAATAGTCAGGTGGAGGTATTCACTACGATGTTTATGATCATCAATTATATATTTAGAAAGGTTTCTGTACATTAAATTAATAAAAAAGAATAGAGGTTAGGAAGATTGTACTAAAAGATTGATCAGAGCAATAGTTAGCGAGAATATTCATTAAACGGTTGATGAAAATTTATAATTTTAAACGAGGGCTAGTAATTAGTAGGTCCAGAGGTTAGACGGGTCTGGTTGGGCGTTATTGAGTATAAAAGTTTAGACGACTGGTTGTACTTTCAAAGCTCAATAAAATTAAGAGGTTTAAACGAGAATGTTTCTGAATCGGGTATGCTTAAAGCATGGAGGTTGAACTCAAATGAGATATCTGAACTATCTGAACTCTAGAGAAAATGATAGTGAATATATACCTCTGAAATCTGTCACTAAGTTATAAAGTGTATAACCTTCTCAAAGTTATGTTGATAAGGAAACTTAAGATTCTGTAGTTCCCGTAAACTTCATTTAATTTCGTGCTTGATCTAAAGTCAAAAGTTCTGAGATTTTGTACATTAATGCTTATAAAAGTCAATATTTAAACGAGAGGTAGTTGCAATACACTCAGGTGCGGACATCTGGCTCGTCCTTGCCCAAGAACTCCTTGAACTTCAACAAGTCCAAGACGAACTTGACATCGTCGACCAAGTATTCGTCGACCTTTTGCTTGTAGGTGGACTTGTCATCCGAGTACTTCTCCAAGTACAATCTGACGGTAGCACCAGAAGATCCAGTACCAGACAATCTGACGATGAAACGCAAGCCCGACAGGAATCTTATGAAGAGACCTTGGTTCTTTGACACACTTCCGTCCAAATCGGTGTAGGAGAAGTTGTCGGCTTCCTCAATGACGTAGCCAGGGGCCAATTCGTCGCCCTTCTTCTTGCTTTGGACAATGCTGGCCAACAATTCGATGACCTTGTTGGCGCCCTCCGATGGAACCTCCTCGAAGTCGTATCTGGTGAAGAAGGTTCTTCCGTACTTCTCCCAGAACGAGTTCTGCACCACCTCAATGGAGGTAGTGGAGTCAGGGTGCTTTTGGTGGTAGTCAGCCAAGACGTTCAACCAGGCGACAATGGCCCACAAGCCATCCTTTTCTCTGATGTGGTTGGAACCGGTACCGAACGACTCCTCACCACAGATACTCAACTTCTTGGCATCAAACAAGGAGCAGAAAAACTTCCAACCAGTTGGAACTTCGTAGACCTCAAGTCCCTTGGCCTTGGCGACCAAGTCAATGGCACCGGAGGTGGGCATGGATCTGGCCAAGCCGTAAACACCTTGCTTCTTGAAGTATGGGATGGAGTCAGCATACTCGGCGATGATGGCGACGGAGTCACCGGGGGAAACAAAGGTTCCGGCACCGTAGATCATGTTTCTGTCACCGTCACCGTCGGAGGCGGCACCGAAGGCAATTCCCTCCTTGTCAACTCTCTCGACCAAAGTGTGGGCGTAGGTCAAGTTAGGGTCAGGGTGCAAGCCACCGAAGTCTTCGAGGGGCACGAAGTTCTGGATCGAGGCCTCGGGCAAGCCCAATTCCTCGACAAGGATCTTGTAACCGTAAGGACCGGTGATACCGTTCAAGGCGTCGAACAAAACGGAGAAGTTGTCGGACTTTTCGATGAAGGACTTGATGAGGGGGAAGTCGAAGATGTTCTTCAACATGTGGACGTAATCGGCGACGGGGTCGATGATCTCGACCTCGAGGGGGCCCACGGTGACGGTGCCGATCTTGGAGAGGTCGATCTCGTCCAATTGGACCAACTTGTAGTGGGTCAACTTGGTGGAAACCTCGTAGATCTTGTCAGTGACGGACTCTGGCGCGGGGCCACCGTTGGCGAGGTTGTACTTGATACCCAAGTCGTTCTTGGGGCCTCCGGGGTTGTGGGACGCGGTCAAGATGATACCGCCGGTGGCGTTTCTGATCCGGATGATGTTGGAGGTGGCGGGGGTGGAGAGGAATCCCTTCTGGCCCACAATGAGCTTCTTGACGCCGTTGCCGGCGGCAATGCGGGCAATCAACTGGACGACGTAGTCGTTGTAGTATCTGCCGTCACCGCCGACGACGAGGGTGGCGCCTGGGGCGCCTTCAGGAATGGCGTCCAAGATGGCCTGGATGAAGTTCTCGGTGTAGTGTTGCTGCTTGAACACCGACACCTTCTTTCTCAAGCCGGAGGTGCCTGGCTTCTGGTCGAGGAACGGCGTGGTGGCCACGGTTTGGACGGAGGCAGACATGGCGGAGGTCAATGGCAGCAGGAAGGCACGGGGACAGGGGCAAGGGGAAAAAGACGGTGTGTGGAGAAGGGGGAGAATGTGGTCTTTATATACTGCGGAGAGGGGTGGATGGGCCTGCCCCACTCAACATCATCAGGTGGTCGTGCAGAAGAGAAAGGAGAGGAGGGAAGGGAAGAGAAGGGAGAGGAAGAAAGGGAGAGAGGGGCGGAAGAGAGGGAAGGGGGAGAGGGAATGGAGAGAGGAGACAGTTGAGTTGGAGAGATTGGGAATTTAGGGGATTTAGTGGCGGTGAGTCGAAGGATGAGGCGAGTGAGACTGGAGGTTAGCCGTAGGACGGCGTGGGTTTTGCCGGTAGCGGAAGTGCGAGGAGACTCCGGGGAGAGAGTGGAGAGACACAGAGAGGGAGAGAGACAGACAGGACAGAGAGAGAGACAGAGAGACAGAACAGAGAGACAGAACAGAGAGACAGGGCAGAGGGCATTGGTAGAGCAGAGGGGCTGCAACAAGAGCAATTGAGACCACAGCAATTGCAATTGGATGTGTCCAGGGAGCAGAACATGCACTGGGTGGAGCATGCCCTGGACGTAGAAGAATTGCGACTATGTATTTTCACGAGACATGTCCACTTGACGTGCACCACCTCGACGCTAACTACTCCGACTCACACCGCTGGTACTGGCATTTAGTAACAAGCTAAGGAGCTGCATCGCATAGGCTCCATCATTGGCAACCGCAGCCATCCATGGGCTTACGAACCTGCCCTACACTGGCCGCTCCCCAACCCATACTTCCACTTTTTCCCGGAGAATGTATGTGGGACAGACAGGTGATGAAAATTCGCAGCCTCACCACCAGCCAGCCTGACCATGACCATGGGGTGATCGGTGGCGTGAAACGGCAACTCCGGCTGAAACAGCAAGCGAGATCATCTGACAATGCATATCGGCGGCGACGGCGGCAGTAGGGATGTTTGGAACGCAAGTGCCGTTGGTGGCAGAAATGGCCACAGATGTTCGGTGTCGGTGAATCAGAAGCTTCTTTCGGGCTTCGAGTGGGGCGGGCTTGTTGGGCGGGGGAAGTGGGGAGATTAGGGACGGTAAAGTAGTAGGGGAATTAAAGAGAGGTAGAGAGGGTGATTAGGGGAAGCAGACAGAGAGGGGAGTAGTGGGGAGTAGGTAGGTGAAGGTATGGGATCTTTTCTATGGAAATAGAAGAGCTGGTTAGTGGTTAGAGGAGGAACGTGTAGGTTTGTGAGTGTAGAGGGTGTTGAAGATGGAAGTGCGTAGGAGGATCGTGGTGTGGATGGACCCCGCAACTTTTCCACGGAATACAGATAAAGGGTACCTTTTTTTCGCTATTCTCGGTGGGTTGTGCTGGAGTGACTTATTCGGACCATAGAGCACCGGCCAAGAGTGGTGAGAGTTGTGGAGTCGATGTGGGGTCCAATCTGCGACAGAAGAAGTAGAAGTAGTAGCCACGATCTGGTTAGTTCAAATGATCTCGGTCAGTGCAGGTATGATTGTCAGATATGATCTTGGTTAGTCCAGTTACGAAGCTTCTGTTTCCAGTCTAGATGCTTCTGTTCCAGTGCAAGATTCCGGCGGTTCTAGAAGTCGGAGTTTCCAATTAGGTCTCTTCTACCTACATGCCCACAGGCCATTATCTACAAGTCCATTTTCTTCCTATTACCTGTTCTATTATTCTATTAATCTACCGTCTTGGACTATTCAACAATTCTATAGTCTTGCCCCTTCTCTCTCGTTTACCCACCCCTGTACTATCCATCTCGTTCCTATTATATATTATATTATTCGTTAGTCCGATTAAATGCAGTATGAGCCCTGTGTTGCATTATCTTCGATCTAGGGTTGCATTATTGTTTAGATTGTATAGTCAGACCAATATGTCTCGACTATTTTCAGCATTTCAGCTCTCCCTTCTTCAGGTTCTTACTCGTCTAGATTTCTATACTCGAACTATTCGTTTTGATGTAACCTCATCCTTTAGCATCCGCCGTCAAGTGGCCTCTCTATGAATCTATAACCCCTCTAGAATCGCCTGTTTTGCTCCTCAACCTTGAACGAATCTGAATCGTATTATTGTTACTTTTCTTTGATTCTTTTATATAATATCTCAGAATCTCTCAGGTTTTGACTTCTATGGCTTACCTCCTCGTTTTCTTATGTTTTATTTTTTTTTTTTTTACCACCTGGACCCCTCTTTTATACATCTTTACTTGTCTCAACTCTTTGTTGATATAACCAATTAATGCTTCTAATTTCTCAGCTTTCAAGTCTATCTATTATTTCTATGGTTTACCCATCTTCTTGTTTCTCATCTTCTTAGAATCCTAGCATCTTCTATCTATAATTATAACTCAACTCTTCGTTGATCTATCCTTATCATAATCTTCCATCTATTATCCTATTAACTCACCCAGGCACAATCCCAGCTACGCTTAGTCGCAACCCATAATATTCTATATTTTCCAAATTACCATGCGATCTTAGCAAGTGGTCCATTAGGATAAGTCCTGTTGATAAGCTTTCTCAATTCATCGTAGACGAGAACTGCCACTCCAAATGCAACAGAGATGAAGTAGTACTTCACTGGAACTATACCAGAGCCCAAGGTGTTCTGAATAGCTGGAATATAGTTGATGATGAAGGTGACTCCGAAAGCAATTGGAATGGCGATGAATAAACGGTAGTTCTTGAATGGCGATTGTTGGAAAATACTCAAGTATCTTGTTCTGAATGCCATCAAGTTGAAGAATTGCATAATAACCAAGTTATTGAAGTAGACCGAAGATGCTGTGTTGACGTAGGTGGAGACGTTGGGGAGGTCCTCGTAAGTTCCGTAAGACAA
This sequence comes from Suhomyces coccinellae, assembly GCA_030565345.1. NCBI lineage: Eukaryota > Fungi > Ascomycota > Pichiomycetes > Serinales > Debaryomycetaceae > Suhomyces > Suhomyces coccinellae. The sequence continues at coordinate 10,882 of JAJMBP010000034.1, forward strand.
GGCAAGCTGGCTGAAGTGAATACCCTTCGATTGCAAGTACAAGAAAGCCAACAACATGGAGGTGAAAGCATAGAAAGTACCAATGGTGAAGTAAGAGTGAAGGAACAATTTGAAGTCCACCAACTTCTCCTTGGTGACACTTCTTGGTTTCTTCTTCAACAAGTTTCTTTCGTCCTTTTCGTATGCCAACATCATTGCAGCCATACAGTCGGTAACACAACAAATGATAATCATACAGAAGGAGGACAAGACTTGTGGCAAACCGAAGATCACATTCAACAACACAGGCCAGAGTTCAGCATAAGTACCAGCGGGTAACAAGTAGCCAATAGTCTTTCTAAGATTTTCAAACACCAATCTACCGTATTTCAAAGCTTCAATGATACTGAAGAATAAGTGGTCTTCGTTCTCACCATCCATCAAGATCAAATCAGCAGCCTCCTTGGCAATATCAGAAGCAGTAATAATAGAAATACCGACATCGGCCTGTTTCAAAGATGGAGCATCGTTAATACCATCACCAGTCATACCAATAACTTGCTTATACTTTTGGAATTGCTTGATGATCAAAAGCTTTTGTTCGGGAGTAGTTCTAGTGAAAACAAGCTCGTTGTATTTGATCAAGTTTTCCCATTGCTCTTCAGACACGTTCTTCAATTGAGGACCAGTAATAGAAATAGCTCTTGAGTACTCATCATCAAATTCCTGAGGACTGTAACTCAAATCATTCACAGTGTCTATTTTTTCAGTAGTAATAATTCCACACTGTTGGGCAATAGACAAACCAGTCAATTCGAAATCACCAGTGATCATAATAATCTTGATACCAGCCTCTCTCAAAGTATTGATAACCTTGTCAATGTCCTTTCTTGGAGGGTCTTCGATACCCAATAATCCAACCAAAATCATTTCATTCTTAACAGAGTCTCTGATGCTTTGAACAGCCTCCAATTTGTCAGAGAAATCCAAGGAATCCTTAGGAATCAATTTGGAACACAACATGACGACTCTCTTACCCTGTCTAGACCATTGGAATTGGATGTCTTGAATGCGTCTCTTGTACTCTTCAGTCATAACGCTCAAGGTGTTGCTCTTCTCCATGACGAAACCACAGTTTTCCAACAAGATATCTGGAGCACCCTTCACAGTCAATAAATATTCATTCTCGTGCTCGATGTACTCCGAGTTGAATCCAACATCGTTCCAGATTTGAGACTCATTGGTGTGTGGCTCCAACAAAGTAGCCATGTATTTGTCCTTGGAGTTGAAAGCAACCTCGAATTTCTTGTTCCATCTGTTGTGGTAGGACTCAACTGAGCCACTCATGTCTTCAGCAAATTGGAGCACAGCACGGTCAGTAGCATTACCATTCACAGCAGCCGAGTTGACAATAGCAGATTCGTTACACATGGCAGCAATGGTCATCAAATGGTTGTCGATAGGTCTAGTAGAAGTAACTTCTTCCTTTGGACGCTCCTCCACACCATCGCAGACATTAGTAACCACCATGGCATTCTTGGTCAAGGTACCGGTCTTGTCGAAACACAACACACTAACAGAGCCCAAAGTCTCCACCACAGACAACGATTTACACAAAATCTTGTTTCTTCTCATTTCGTTGGCGGTGATAATCAAACAGGTGGTCAAGGCAATGGGCAAACCTTCAGGAATGAAGGCAACAGCGACTGAAACAATATCCACAATCAAGCTAGGAACGTCGATCCAGTTAGGATATTTGTGACGCAACCAGGCTGCCCAGAGAATGATAACCAACAAAACCAAGACGACAATAATTCCGGATGTCAAAAGAACGAATCTGAGAATTTCCCATTGCAAAGGAGTCAAGCCCTTCTTGGGCTTGGAAGTCAACTTTGCAATGCTTCCAAAGATAGTCTCATCACCAGTTGCAACCACGATACCACGGCCAGAACCATTAACGGCGAAGGTTCCTTGCATTGCAATACTGTGACACTCCAAGTAATTAGTCTTCTCTGGGTCGGGGGTAGTTCCGGCAGGAATGGGGTTAGATTCACCGGTCAAGATGGATCTGTCAAAGGACAAGTCAGGGGAGGCCTGGGTGATTCTGATATCGGCAGGAACCTTGTCACCGGCAACAAAGAGCACAAGGTCACCAGGAACTAAGTCCTTGGAGTCAATCTTGATTTGTTGACCGTTTCTGATGACAGAACTTTCCGAAGGGATCATGTTGTGGATGGAGTCCATCACCCGGGAGGAGGAGAAGTCCTGGAAGAAGTTGAACATGGCCTGGGCCAAAAACACCACGAATAAAATGATACCGAGAATCAAGTTGGAGATGGCAGGAGGCTCACCCAAAGGCTTCCAGGAAATGCAGCATAACACACCACCGCCAACAAGCAAAAGACCGAAGCCTCCGAAGAAGTTCATAAAGATCCTCTTGGCCAAGCCCGAGGGGGGTTTGGACTGGACGTTGGGGCCGTAGTTCTTGAGGGAGTCCTTCCATTGGGATTCGCTCATACCGACAGCAGCACTGGAGTTGAAGCGCGACTCGATGGAATCCAACGAAGCGGTGTGGAAGTCGATGTTGGTGAACTTGGAGGGCTCAGCTGAGGACTCCAACTGGGCCTTCTGCTCGAGCTCGTTTTCCACGCGGTGGGAGATGGTCTTGAACATTGTGGGTAGCACGGTTTCGGCCTGGGGCTTTTCGTTGATGGCGTAGATGGAGCCCTTGCTGTCGCGGCTGTGGATGGAGAAGCGTCTCTTGGAGGCGCTCTTCATGGCGGACTGGCCCTTTTCCAAGTCGTGTTCGTCGAAGTGGATCTTTTCCTTGGTGGTGAAGGCCGAGAGGTCGTCATCATACTTGTTGATGGACTCTTCCGAGAGGGTGGATGCGGGTCCCATGGCAGATGGAAATTAGCAGGAGGGAGGAGGAAGGGGAAGCAACAGGGAGCAACAACAAGAAGAAGGAGGAGGAGGAGGAGAAGGTGATGGGGAATGGTTCACATTGAAGAGGGCATCTCCCGGTATTTATACTGGCAGGGCTCTGCTGCCACCAACTACTAGAGATCGATTGTTCTCGGGGCAATTTTGCAATTGTGCAATTGTGCAATTGTCTGCCCAAGTAGGCGACTTGTCCTGTTGCAGGTACCCGTCGCCATGCACGGCTAGGATCTGGATGCATGCGCCAGGACAAGCGTAGCCGCCGGTAATGGGACGATGGAGCCGCATGTGCTCGAATCGGGTCCAATTTCCTGGCCCAGTGGGCGTATTGGTCGAGGCAATTATTCTATTGGCGGCACGATTGTGAAGCCAGATCCCAAAAGAGTGTTCTGTTGCGGCTGCAAAAATTAGTGCGTGATTTTAGAAATGCCTCATGACACAAAGGGGCGATGACGTCGAGGTGGGGCTGAAAAGCTAGGGCAGTGTAGAGGGGGCCGGGGAATGAGGGGCAGGAAGGCGATGATGGAACGCGATGACGGGAAGGCTAATTGGAGAGAATGGAAAGGGAGAGGTGGAAGGGGAGAAGAGGCAAAGTGGGAGAAGAGGCAAGGTGGGTAAAGTGGGCGGAATTGGGCGGTAGGCGGAATTGGGCATGTTGGCATAATTGGGGTAGGTGGCATAATTGGGTGCGGAAAAGTACTTTTGGACCAAGGCAATAGAGAGACATGTAATGAGCTTAGTGACGGTATTGAGGCGAGGCAGCAAGGAAGGCCACACAAGAGTGGCTACGATTTAAGTGTGCACCCAAGAATGGCTACAGCTAGTATGTTGAGTATTTCCGCCTCTGGATGCTTTGATTGAAGTGTGCTCTGTCTCGTAATTCTGGCCAAAACCGCGTGTTCTGCATTTTCGCGTCATTTTTTGCAATGGTGGATTTACGTCTCCAAGGCAAAATGCACAGAGTTTCAGGTAAAGCGGGTTTGGACATATACGACCACCAGGACACGGCCAGGCGCAATATTGCGAGAGGTGCACGGGCCGTCAACTCTGACGGCACATGATCCATGATGCTAGACACGGGGAGAGGCTCTTTCCAATGACAAGAAGAGGACCGAGTCAGGTCTATGAATTCTACAGGTCTGGGAATTCTACGATTTCAGGACATTTACGGTGACATTCAAGCAATGACGGTGAGGCCAAAGACACTTTTGTGCGAGGTTCAAGGCATTGGTGACATCTCCAGCTTTTTCCCAGTCAAGTCCAATACTTTTTCACTGGAGTCAAGTAAACTTTCTCAGCCAGACCAGACCATTTCACAGTGAGGTCCTGAAAATTAATTCTACAGTGATGTAATGTACACTGGAATCATTGGAATCGAAGCAAGATGCTCGAGACCCACACTGATAGATCTCAGCTTCTTTCAGCAAGATCTCAGCGATTCTTGTTATAAGATCTTAGCCATTCTTGTTAGATCTTAGGCATTTTCACTGCGGATATGGACTGCGGACTTTGATTCACCAGAACGGACTTTGCTTGCGAGGCCCAAATCATGCACATTAATTTCCGACGAAGCGAAGCGTATTTCACCTGTTTCAGCGAAAAACCCTGAAGTCGAGGCATTTTCAACTATTCCAGTAGTGGAGCGCATTTCCAGCCTGAAGCGCATTTGCACTCGCCGTAAAAATCGAAGATCCGGCCTCACTAAAATTCTCAGCGTACCTCCAAATTCACACGCTTGCCAGAATCGCAGGCTGGTTTGGGGTTTGCACGTCGTTCTTCTGTTTCCTTGTGCTATTGTCCTCGATTTTAATCGCGCTGTGGTGAGCCTTCTCCAAAATACCTCAGTGCGTGATTATTCTCGCGGTATAAAATCACCATTCTGCCCAGGAGCCCACACGGCACTGGATAGATGGATCTTGCCAACGTTAGTCAGACATGGTCCAGAAGGCCCATTTCTGAATTGTCTGATTTTTTCTGACCATTTCCTGAATTTTCTGGCGTTGTCGGCCCCCAGAGGCCTCAGTTCCTGCTTATCTTTCTCCCTAACGCTAGTGGGCCCGCCGCACTACCAGCACCGCCGTGGCCACTCCACAAACACACCCGCAAGGCACGAGGTTACGGCTACGGCTTCTTGTCGATCCTCCTCTAACTTCCATATTTGGCAGCGCCCCCACCAATTTACTTTAATTTGCCTTCACTTCGTTACATCATGGCCGGCCTGTGCCAGGGCATGGCAGGAAATTTTTGAGGGTTTTTTCTCACTGGCCCAGACGGAAAATCCCACTAAATTGGTCCCACCACCAATGGGTCCCCATGTGAAACGAATAGCCACAGGGTGAATTTTCAAGCAAGCCCCTAGCCCACAGTTGTCCAGGCAGAAGATATCCAGGTAAAGAAACTAGACCTTACGTTCCATATATCGTCTAAATTGGCCGGGCTACAGAACTGAGAGTGCTGGATTTGTATGGCACTTCTGGTACTGGAATTTTCTGGTGCGAATAGCGACACCACCATTTTCCAGTTGCGGTGTACTCTGGGCCTAGCGAGAGTTCTAGCGAATGCTGCAGGGACACGATGCCTGTGCTATGTCTGGGTGTCACACAAAAAAGGGAATTAAGGAATTGTCTGCTGAAAACGAGTATGAAACCCACTGTTCCATAACCTAGGTGGCTAGTTTGGCTGTGCATTATTTCAATTATTTGCGTTTGGAGTATTATCCAGATCTCCTTCTAAAAGATAAATTGCCAGACTTGTTTTTACGGAAGCAGGACCACACTCGAAGCCTGGACATAAATCTTGAAGGACATTCATGAGTTTTCGGTGGATCCGAGAATATTCTATAGTTCCTACTACACATAAAAAATCGCATCACCAATAAATACTTAGAATCATATTTATTAACGTCAAAACTATTAATTTGGAAGCAATAAAGTGAATTTACTCAGCAACTTTGTGCATGTTGTATTCCACAGCCAATTCTCTAACCTTGCACATTTGCACAATTCTATTTACGCAAAATGTACTTGTCTTGTATTTCTTCTTCATCTCGAAGAACTGAACTTCAATAATAGGGCGATAAGAGATGATAACTCATGACTTCATTTTATTTAAAGTCAATTCCAGCATTGTCCATCCATAGTCTAACACTGCTTCTTCCCTTTCATATCTCTTTCTCGTATCTTCATCTGAGTCATGGTCTCACAACCCTGCATCTCATTACGTAACCGATGGTAATTTTTCACTCTATAGATCTTCTACTTTCTCCATCTATACTTCTAGTCACATTTCCCGATGCAATCTTACAAAACCGACTTCTTAGACCTTGCCTTGGAATCCAATGCCCTCAAGTTCGGCTCCTTCGTCTTGAAGTCCGGCAGAGAATCGCCCTACTTCTTCAACTTGGGCTTCTTCAACACTGGCAAATTGTTATCCACCTTGGCCACCTCCTACGCCCAGGCCATCATCAAGTCTGGCATCAAGTTCGATGTGTTGTTCGGCCCTGCCTACAAGGGTATTCCTTTGGCTGCCATCACTGTGGCCAAGTTGGCTGAATTGGACCCAGAGAACTACGGTTCCGTGGGCTACTCCTTCAACAGAAAGGAAAAGAAGGACCACGGTGAAGGTGGCTCCATTGTGGGATGTGAGTTGAAGGATAAGAAGATCTTGATCATTGACGATGTGATGACCGCCGGAACTGCCATCAACGAGGCTTTCGAGATCATTGCTGGCGAAAAGGGCACTGTCGTCGGTTGCATCATCGCCTTGGACAGACAAGAAACCACCAAGGACTCCGAGAAGTCGGCCACCCAGGCGGTTTCTGCCCGTTACGGCATTCCCGTGGTGTCCATTGTGTCGTTGAGCGACATCATTGAACACTTGAAGGACAGAATCACTCCTTCTGAAGTGGAGGCCATTCAGACCTACAGAAGCAAGTACGCTCCAAAGTAAGTAGATGTGAATATTTACAGAGTAGATGGGAACAGTAGAGCTGCTTTGGCATGTGTATATATTTATAGACCAAGACCTAAGGATGTTAGGCATTTAATTCAGGTAACAAACGACGTACCGTTTCCGTGGTGTAGAGATTATTAAATAGGATTTGACAGTCAAATTGAGTCAATGTCAAGTCTCGAAAGAAACTAATTATTGAAGTTGAAGTTCTGGCCAAGAAACGTAAGACATCTAACTTTCAAAATCAATGACTATTCATATCTATATCAACTTCACCAAATGTCTTCGTCGTAGCTTAAATAACCTCTACAGCAGGCAAAATAACATTATATTACATGATTATAGCGATCAACCTCTGATCTTCATCACCTTCTTCTTGGGCTGCTTGGGAGCAATGGGGGCCTTGAACTGGGGCTCTTCAGGCTCGGGGTCATAGATCGACTTGGTCATGGGGTGCTTGAGGGTGAAGTTGGAGTGCACGGGCACAATGCTGTTCATCTTGAAACCCTTGACAAGAGGGATTTCTTCTGGGGTGAAGCCATGCTCGAATTCAGGAGGAAGGGCAATGCCACTCTTGGGGCCGATACTGGCCAAGGTGGTAGAGTGCTTATTCAAGTACTCAGCAATGGTGTTCAACAACACTCTCTTGTTCTGGAATCTGGGATCTACCACCCTTCCTCCGGCCTTGCTGTCCTTGATCATGACTCTCACACGGCCAGGGTTACCGAAGTCCTGGGGATGTGTCTTGTCCAACTCCAAAAGAACCGGCAAATTCAACGCTCTGCATGCGTCACTGATGGTTTTGGCCAAAGGATTGAACACGGCGTGCTTTTCGCTGACTCTTCTGCCTTGCTTGTGAGATCTCTGGGCATCGAAGTAGCAAGGATAAATCACCTGGAACCGCTGCAACTCCTCTTTCTCTTGCTCCGAGAAGGCACTGGAGTCCACTATATCACGTTGATTCACCCTTTGGTTGCTGGGTATATTTTGGGGCATGTGTGAAGGCATGGGAAAGGCAGGAGCATCCTGATCTTGGGACCTGACCACCAGAGGCTGGGGTCTCAAAGGGGCAAGGGGGGTGTTCAAGGTGGGATCGAACTCGGCGATGTCCATATCCATGTTGTCGATGTCATCGTCGACTTCTTCCAAGGTTGGTTTCTTCGACATGATGGAGGGTCTGGAGTAGTGAAGTCAGGCGTACTTGAAAAATGGACGATATGTGTCACGTGATCAGGTCACGTGACACAAAACTCCACACTGTTGGCATGGTGGTAGAAACCACGGGTAGATAAGGACTTTGGTGGTCTTCAAGGTGTGAATATCTTCCAGGAGAGATATACCCAATAGTTACAATTTTCAGAATTCTTGAAATGTCCAAGGGAGTCAAATTCTTGTACTTTCCTAGAGTGTACTGTCGTGAGGATGTGGCTACTTTCATCAACTCAGTCCCTTGGGAAAGCATGATTTAAGACAGTATTCGCCACCCAAACCCAAGTCTAACAGATAGACAGAAAACAATAAATACATTTGTCTAGTAATTGTGGTGGTTACGTTATTCCTGCCTCTATGAGATAAATATTCGCAAGCTCGAACTCATCTCAGATCTCATGGCCCCATTCTTGGCTCTAATCTTACGAAAACAAACCAACAAAGCACACACCAATAACAAGCGACTGAGACGCCTATATTGTCAGTTTGGCCTTCTTCCTTGGACCACAATATTCCATAGTCTTCCTCTTCTTCGTCACAATCCATCCGCGCACGTGACCTGTGACTGATATATTCTTTAATCCACAGTTCCTACCCTCCCTAAGATGGCAAATACCCCTACAACTTCGCAGGTTCTACAAGATTATATCAACATAATCAATACACCTCGGAAAAGCACTCCTATTCTGACAAGCTCAACCGCCGCAACCCCCCAGAGTGCTCGTTCTAACCATCCCGACATCCAGTACTTTCAACGAGTAAAGGCAAAGAACCATTTTACTTACCACAAGTCGAAACTTAATGGTAAGTCCGTTGAAAAAATTCAGTCCAAAATGACGGTTTTCGATCCCTACAATCACGAGCAGCTTTTGGCCAGATTGAAAACCTTCACTCCTATGAGCTGGAATGTGCCTCAGCCCAACGGAGTGTTGAATGAGCTCAAATGTGCCAGAAACGGATGGAAATGCTTGTCTTTCTCCCTCACAAACAATATCAAGAACCACCTTCTATGCACGAATTGCAACAAACAGCTTGTGTTGAGGTTCGGTGCGCCGTCATCACTGACTGTGGCCACCCAGTTTCCATTTGAGGAGGAGATGGAGCCAGAAAACCTCGAGGAATTAGAAGACTTGCTCATACAGAAGTACTTGCAACAGGTCATGTCGGAGGGCCACAGCTCGGGCTGTTCCTGGAGAAACTTCGAGACTCCTCTAGAGGGCATCTACTACTTGAGGCCCTATATCAATGTGACTAACGAAATCTTGATCAAGGATTACCTCAAGAATTTGAAGAACCTCATAGACAACTGGATCATTCTTTCCGAATTCAAGGAATATTTCGTCGAGCACTTCATCTCCACCTCCATTAATCCCAATTTCTTGACCATATCCAACCAGTGGCTTCTTCAACGCTACTTTAGAGACAACAAGGAAAACTTGGCTCTCTTGCTCATGCGAATTCCTAAGTGGATCTATGTGTTTGCCATGTTGGGATGGTCGCTAAATGTGCAAACATTCTCCCAGAAGGTCATCTTGTTGCTAATTTGTAACAAGTGTAACCAGAGGTTGTTCCTCAACCTCGAGAAGCACTCCTCAGTAAATGTCGCCGAAATGCATGCAGAATCGGCTCCAAATCATTCGGTCAACTTCTCCAGCACTAACAATCACAATTTCGAATCTACCGAGCCGTACCTTCACTTGTCTTCTTCCAAGATATTAACACCTTGTGCTCACCCAATCACAACCAACTCCCAACTCCAAGCATTTCTGGATGAATCAATGGAAGATCTGCTCAGATTTAACCCGTTCACCGAGCACAAGGACTGGTGTTGTCATATCCACAATCTGACAACCTTAGACTCCACTCCTGGCATTAAGATGTACCAGTATTTCCAGGAAATGCTCATGTCTTCCAAGGCAAACATAGGACCAAATGGAGAATATATACACACGGAGAACGATATTGTCATGGACAGCAGTTCTGTGGCCAAAAGAAGAAACTCTTTCGATATCAACGAAGGACTCGAACGGTTACGCAAACTTAGAAAGCTCTACTTACTAGACGAGCAAACCTAGAATCATGAAGAAGTCGTTTTCTTTCAACCCCAGCCACCCAAACACACTTCTAGAATTTTACTACAGGGGTTGCCTTCTGGAAGCTCAACCAAAGTATGTACTATAACATTAATGCAACAATATAGAATTAGACGGATTTCTACAGAATGAACCCGTAGATTTTGATTAGGCCATGGTAAACTCCTGTGCCTGTTTGAGTGAACGGGGAGACTCACTGAAATCTAGAATTTCAATGTATGCTTCATCCTCGCCTTGACTGTTGATCCGTTGCACTGCAGCGATGCATCTCTTGTAGTTGATGCTGACCTGCCAGATATTTCCAGTCACATCGTTCAACAAGTCTCTCGTGAATTTTCCTTTCTTGGTGTCCCACAACTTGAGCATACGTTCACTTCCACTAACAATCCGGAGCCCATCATGCTTGAAGCAGGTGATGGAGTTGGAGTGACCTTCAAGTTTGTAATGGTTTTCGCCGCTTTTTGGGTCCCAAATTCTAAGAGACGTGTCTGCGGCACCTGACACAAGGATTCCATCGACCAACTCAACCAAGCCCACAAGCGATGTATGTCCTTCCAAGGTATTAACTAATTTTCCAAGTTCGAAGTTCCAAACATTAATAGTATGGTCCATGGAAGCGGAGTAGCAGAGTTTCGACTCAAAATCCATGGCAATAGAATACACCTTGTCACTGTGCTCAGCAAGAACATACTTGCAAGCACCGTTGTTGAGCAAGTCCCAAACTCTGACAGTTGAGTCATACGAGCCAGATATGATAATGTTTCCAAATCCGGTGATAGTTCTGACGGCTTGCGTATGCCCCGACAAGATGGCGATCAAATATGGATTGTCCACTTCATTGCAATCGAAAGGAGCACTGTCTTCCAGCAGATCATCGTCGTCACCACTCAATGGTAACTTCCAAACATGAATGTTGTGATCTCTGGAACCTGTTATGAGCAAGGAAAACTCGGGAAATATTATGTCTGCACCATTGTCATCTTTGCCGATAACCGTGGGGTGAATGATATCCAAACAACGAATGGTAGAGGTATGTCCTCTAAAAACATGAGTGCATTTTCCGGTTTTTATGTTCCAAAGTCTGATTGTTCTATCGGTGGAGCCAGTGACCAAAGTGTTACCAGTATACTTTAAGGCCCAAACACCACCGTCATGGCCTTCCAACACTTTCAACAACTTTCCTGTTTTGGTGCTGTAGATATTGATCGGCTTTTCGTCTATTCCAGTGATGATCTTTTCGTCGTCATGCTGCAAGCAGGTAACAACCTTGCTGCTGGGGCACTTTACACTGATTCTCTTTGGCTTATACGAGGGTTTCATCCAGCGGTTGTAGATTATGCATCGCTTTTTGTAAAGCACCTGGGCGAGGTTGAAATTGCTGATATCGGAGCACCACTCATTGAGATTTTGCTCGGGGTTCAACAACTCTTCTTCTATCACGCGGTCGTCGGTGATCAACTTGTCCTTTTTGAGGAGCTTGGTCCAGATGTTGGTGTTGTTTATGATTTTCGACCAGCTCTTGCACACGCGCGAGATGGAAAGCAAGGTCTTGTAGTCAAGGTACGACAAGATTTTGTAGGTTACCTCCAAGGGCAAGTTACTGATGAAGTCTCTTCTCAAGCTGTTGTCGATGATACCGTTGAGCGAGCTGAGCGACGAGCGGTTGACGTTCTGGAGGAGCTTGAAGATGAGGTTGTTTTGGTTTCTTTCCGAGAGGTAGTTGGAGAGATTGAGCATCATGTCAATCAACTCGCCTTGCGTGGAGGGCGGGGTGAGCTGTGACTCGATGTAGTTGTATGGCGGCTTGCCATGGTCGCCGGATACGGGTGACGCGATGGGTGATGGAAGCGGCAACTGCTGGGTCTCAAAGTCTGGGGGAGTGGGCGAGGGAGAGTTTGGCGTGCGTGGGTTCGTGTTGGTGGAGGTGACGCTGGCGGCAGCCACGGCGGTGGGCAAACTGCCGACCAAGCTGGTGGTGGCGATAGTAGTCTCGCCACAGGCGTCACCGCAGCCGCCGGACGACGGACACCCTGTTCTGTTGCAGCTGGACAAACCGATGGTGCTGACGGAGCCGCCTTCGTTGGTGGTCATTCTGCGCTTGGGCGGATGCACCAAGCCGTCACGCTCGCGGAACGTGCTGGGCACCACTGAGCTCTGGCTGTTGCAGTCGGTGTCGGAGATGTTCATGTCATCGGCCGACTCGGTGCTTTCTTTGTCGCCAGGGGCTATGTCGGCGGTGCTGTCGCCGGCCGGGCGGTAGCGCTTCCTGTTCTCTCTGGTCTCGGTGGTGCGGATGGAGAGCTTGCGGTACTCGTTCTGGAGCCAGACGTCGCAGAGCTTGCCGCCGAGGTTTTCTGCCTCGAACTCGAACCTGGCGCTAGAGTCCTGGAGCGGAAACAACTGGGGCATTTTACCTCTGGTCATGGGAGATGAGACTTGAAGCGGTTTCAAGGCCGTGGGAAACGAGCGGGCAACGAAAGTGAAGGCAAAGGATGGCCAAAGACGTGTTTCGGGGACCGGTTAGGATAGGGCAGGACCACAAAGCAGCGTGTTCCTGAAGAGGCCTCGACTGGGCACAGACACGGGATTTGGGGACAACGACACGTGTTTTTCAGGTCTGGGCACACGCAGGGTCTAGGCGTGGCGAAGGAGGGGACTGGGGGTGGGTTGGTGGAGGGGGAAGAAGGGGGAGGGTAGGAAGTGGGTCTCCTGTATGGGTAAATAGTAAAAACTAGTTCTTGCGACATGCACGGTCTAGGAAGCGAGACATGGCCAATGTCGCGGTTCACAACCGCAGGGGTCAAGGACAGAGAGGAAAGAAGGGAGAGAATCGGAGGATATAAGGTACAGTAATGGGGGGACGTGGGAGAGGACGGAGTACGGGGAGTAGGCGGATAATTAGAGAATTTGGATAATGTGAAAATCGGAAGAATTGAATATATTGAGCACTTTCCAAAGAAGCGTACAGAGAAGAGACGTAGCCAGAGAAGAGACGTAACTAGGGAAGTGGGATGGGAGAGGAAGAGCAAGGTGAATGTGTAGAAGTGGAGGAGAGCATAAGCAGAAGGTGTGGAGAGCAGAAGCGGAGGAGCAGAGAAGCCGAAGCGGAGGTAAGTAAACACCGATAATGGGAAATGTGGAACCTGCAAATGTTGGGAAGAGTAGTGAAATACCAGATTTACCCCCCAGTAATTGAGTATCTAGGCAGATAATGCCACCCTCCCACCTCGGCATCACTCTGCAGACACAGGTGGTGTGTGATCTGCTACGGGCCGAAGCGATTTGTATATGTAAGACTTTCTTCATATCTTGACTGATAATCTTGAGACTGTAGCACAGAAAGGGAAATATGTAGCGAGAGTATAGATTGTGCAAGCGTGCAGCCGAAAAGCCTCTGCTTCTGATAATGTACTATTGTTACAAAGAGATGGACAAGTGGGTGAGACCGAGGAAGCGACACTGGTTTGAATGCTTCACGGGCCTATATGGAGAGCCCATGCTGTTACACCCAATTACAAATGGGGTGGTATTCTCGTTAGCTTCATACCCGCTTTACCGGCTCTTCTTTCACTACCTTTTAGTCTGTCTGCCCACTACTAGCCCCAGAAAATGGACCTATTCTGGGAATATTTCCTGGAATGCTCTAAATATAATTATGGGCATTAAAAAGTTCACGCGAGGCAGGTTATATAGACCATCAAAATAGCTGAAAGAGTGTTCCAACAATAAGAAGCCCAGTTCATCCTGCACTGGACGCAAAGAGGCGATTGCAACGATAAGGGTCCTATAAGCTAATTACATCAATTACGCATCGGCTGGTCTTAAATGAAGTGACATGCGCAACTCTATGGAACCTTATCTGCTTGAAAGCGCAACCTCACTGCAACAGAGCCCAGGCATATCCACCGCCGTCCCCAATGCCAGGAAGTGTCACAGATGTCACAGTCACAGGTAGCGTAGAAGAAGATACGAATTATCAGGAATTCACAGTTAGTTGGCTTTGTCTAATCCGATATTCCCCAAACCCTGCCACCTAAAATAGCAAAGTCCTGTGCTTCTGCTTGGAAAAGTTGAGCAGGAATGACAAGATGGTATACTCCAGAGTGGCCTACAGAGTAAACTAAAGACCGAATCCGAGTAATACAAGCCTGAACACCTGCAGATTGATGTAATGTGAAGGTGAAATCTTTAAGTTGCACAAGAGTGAATTCGGCTAGAATGCACCATAAATGTGAATAGAATGAAACTGGGAGTCTGTAACGTAAACACTGCCAACCTGAAACAGTAAACAACAGTAAACAACAGTAAGCAACAGTAATACTGCACGAGTACACTATTGTAAACTGAACTCTGGTAGAGTTAACACTTCAAAATTATGTAGTAATACTGCTGTAGTGCTACCAAAGTGATTCTGCCAGAGTCAACCTCCAGATCACTGAATAGACTACAACGGGCTCTGTTCCTCAAAATTCCAGCTCGCCCCATCTCTTCTACTCTTATCGATTATCTACCAATACACCTAAATGTTGTTGATCATGATTCCTGGGTTTCCAGGAACGGCACTCTCCACAATCTTTCCAGTCACGGTGATCTTCACCGACTCGCCCGTGAACACGTTGACACCCTCGGTCGACCCGTTGTCGAACTCGATGATCTCCATGTCCTCCACCTTAATGGAGTAGGTGGCCCTCTGGATGTTGGCCTGCACTGCTCTCAAAACCTCTGTTTCCGAGAAAGTAAGCTTTCTGTTGAACACGGTGGCAGGGTCTTCGGAAGCCAAACGTTGCTTCAAAACTGAGATGAATGGCATGGCACGTTTCATGTCCTTGCCGACCTTCTGCTTGATGAGCTTGTTGTCCTCCAAAGAGTGGGACTCGTACAACTCACGAACCACATCGATGTAGTTGTCCTGCCATTCGGGGAAAGACTTGGACACGTACATAGTCAACTTGGCAGGCTTGGTCACGTCAACGTCCGAGGGCTTGCCTCCCTTCTTCTTCTTCAACACGTTGGCCTCGGCCTCACGAATGGATCTGGCCAAGTCACGGACGTAGGCAAGAGCGTCCACCACAGACTTGGAAATGGCCTTGTTGGCTCTAGGGAACTTAGCGTTCTGGACAGAGCCGCTGTTGCCCAAGACCTCACGGTACAAGTACTCAGCAAAGTGAGGAGCAATAGGGGCCAACATGAGGGCCTGGGTCTCGATGTATCTGAGAACAAGGTCCCTGTGCATGCCGTTGACCGACACCGAGTCACGGTAGTAGTCTCTGGCGGTCTGGTAGTCGAACAAACCAGTCTTCAACGCAGCCTTGTAGTTGGTGGCGTCGTAGTGGGCGTAGGTCTGCTCAATCAAGTCGTTCATCTCGTTCTCAAAGGCTTGGTCGAAGAACGAGTCAAGAGGACCGGTTCTCAACGAGTCCTTGGTCTTGACAATCTCCTCACACCACTCCTTGAAGGTGGTCAATCTCAAGATGGCGGCGTTGGCGTTGGCCTCGTCGAAGTTGGCGTCTTCGACGGTGTCTCCAGCATCGGCCAAAGCGATTCTCGAGGCATCGGCACCGAACTTCTTGACAATTTGGTCCAAGGTCAAGAAGTTTCCGGTCGACTTGGACATCTTGGCGTTGTTCAACATCAAGTGGCCGTTGGCACGAATACCCTTGGGCCAGTACTGCTTGGGGAACAATGCCACATGGGAGTAGATAAAGAAGGTCAAGTGGTTGGGGATCAAGTCCTTACCGGAAACTCTGACGTCAAGAGGGTAGAAGTACTCAAATTCTCTTCTGAGCTGCTTCAATTGTTCCTTGGGGATGTCGGACTCCACGTCGTCACGTCTGGTGAAGATGTAGTCGAATACCTCGTCGGTCATCTGTTCAGGCTTGATGTCGAACTTACCCTTGACCTTGCCGTAGTAGTCGGAGTGGAGGTAGTGGGCAATGGTGTAGTAGGCCATGTAGACGGTAGAGTCAGACAAAGACTCCACTAAGTAGCGCTGGTCCCAAGGTAATCTGGTACCCAAACCGAAGTTTCTGGTGACGGCCCAGTTCTTCAACCAGTCGAGAACACCCTCGAAGCCGTGTCTGGTCTCCTTGCAGAAGGTCTGCATGTTGGCCAAGCACTCCAAGGCCTCGGACTTCCAGGACTCCTCTCCGTAGTCGATGTACCATTGGTCTTCCAAGGAAACAATACACTCGTCTCCGGATCTGGAGATAACCACACCCTCGGGCTCGTTGTAGACAAAGGCCTCGCCGGACTCGATCAAGTCAGCCTTGACCTTGGGCTTGGCCACCTCGACCTTCTCGCCAGCATATTTTCCAATGATAATGGTACCGTTGTAGAAGCCTTCCTTGTAGGCAAGCTCCTTGGCGGCGGCCAACTGGGTAGCGTCCTTAGGAGACTGGATCTTCATGTCGTTGACCAAGTACTCGGCACACTTGTTACCGTACTTCTCGGTCTGGACAATAGGGATGATCTCGGTCTGGACCCAGTCCTTCTCGATCTGGTAGTACTCCGACTTGTTGGCCAAGTCTCTGGTGGTGACAAAGTCATCAGGGGAGTCGGAAGGCACACAGGTGACCACTCCGGTACCCTTGGTGGCCAAAACGGTCTCCATAGGCAAGACTCTCAACTCCTTGTACACGGCCAAAGGAGCTTGGATCTTGGATCCAATCAAGGTCTTACCGTTGAGCTCCACAATTGGCTCGTAGAAGCCTCTCTTGGGAGTCAAGTTCTGGTAGGACATGTTCTTGAATGCACGCTTAGTGGTGATGTAGAACTCGTTGTTCTTGGCCTCGAAAATACCGTACTCAATCTTAGGCGACACGAAACAACATGTCTGTCCATACATGGTCTCTGGTCTCAAGGTGGCAGCCACCATGAACACCTTCTTGTTGGCAAAGTCGAAGTTGGAGGCGGCAAGAGCCTCTTGGGCAGCAGGAGCAAACTCCTTGACCAAGATCTTGATACCAACGTATTCTTGGGGGTTGACACCTTCACCTGACTGTCTGTCGTGGTCCAAGCAGGCCTGGCCGTCCAATTCCGAGTAGATGGTGTATCTCTCACCGAACTTGATCTTGCCACAGTCTCTCAACCGGTTGATTTGCCATCTGACGAAGGCGTCGTAGTAGAGGTTAGCATCGGTGGTGACCATGGATCTTCTCCAGTCGACTCTTCCACCGAAGTCGGTGACGTCTCTTTGCACCAATGGAGGGAAGTAGTGCAACCAGTAGTCGGAGTCGGCAAACTTGACCACCTCTTCCTTGGTGATGCCCAACTGCATCATGATTTCGAACTGGTACTTGCCTCTTCCTTGCTTGGCCACGGCCTTGGACTTCTTGGCGGTGAACTTGGTCACATCCTCCTTCTTGACGGCAACCTTGACCTCAGGCTCTTCATCCTCCTCAGCAGGTACGCCGGAGAAGTCCTTTCCGAACATCTCGATTTCTCTCTTGATCTTGTCGGCAGCAGCCTTAATAGGCATACCAGTACAGTGGAAACCCAATGGGAACAAGGCTCTCTTGCCGTTCATTCTCTCGAAACCGGTGGCAAACTCGACCTTGGACAAGGTGAAACTGTGTCCGGCGTGCAAGACACCGTTCATGTAAGGGTAGGCCATGGTGGCGAAGTACTTGGGGTGCTTGGCTCTCAATTGTTCTCCGTCTTCAATTGGCTCCTCCTCGAAGGTGGGAGGGTCCACCTCGAACACTTTCTCGTCCAGCCAGATTTTCTGGTACTTCTTCTCGATGTCGATCAAAGCATCTCTACGTTGGGTGTTTTCCAACTTGATAGTGGCACTCATGATGGTGATGGAAAGTAGTGAAGTAGTTAGTGAAAAATTATCTTTTGCATAGGTCGTGCGGTTGTGAACTTGGCAGAGAAGACTTGGAGACGGACGGAAAGGGTACGAGTTTAGTGGGGTGGGTGAAATGGATACGGTATTCGCCCCTGTCGAGTCTCTTTATGAAGGGTGTTGATGTGTGTAGTTGTTCAACTTGTGGTTAAATCGCTTTCGGTCAAGTTACATCCTTTTCTATATAGTGAGCATAGACTAAATGAGTCACAATAGTAAGAGTCACCCAGGGCCATCTACGGCTGTGGAGGTGCTGGATTCTCCAAAATCAACAAGGATGATGACACACAATAGAAGAATATAACCGTAGAGTTTCATGGTGTTTGGTTCACTCGAAGCTGAGATATATGGTGATGGGTATAATTTTCGCAGCCGTTAAATGGTGTGACTTTAAGTAAGCGAGGATGTCAAAACCTTACAGAAATAGATACCTTGGATACGATGAAAGAAGTAAGAGGATAAGCACACATGATTTAAAAGTGGATTGAGACATTTATAAAGCAGAACGATATGATGATTTTCTGTTTTTACGGTGATTGGGGCTACAAGTGGTGTGAAATACTCGAATTAGTGCTGGATTAAAATATTTTGTAGATGAAAAATTGAGCACTATCCAAATAGTATGGGCAATCTAGTCAGCCAGTTGAGAATTCTAGATGTAATAGTGTTTTATTACTAGAAAGACCGCCGAAAAAAAACCAATTCTAGAATGGAGTCAGACGTGGCAAGTCCCCAATTTAAGTACTATTTCTATCCTCTTTTGTGCCTGTCTAAATTTCCTATATTTCACTATATTTTTACTTGTCAAATATGGTTCAAACTGACCTTTTCATTTTCTCCGAGGACGTCTTCTTTGTACTGAGGCCGGAACCATCATGGGGCGTAGTTTCTTGTGCACATTTCGTCCCTTTGAGAGGTTGAGCACATCGGCTTTCGCAACGACTTCAGCTTCTGTAGACCCCAATTGAAACTTTCCTTTCATAGTTGCGCTTCCAGAATGCGACGCCTTCTCGAATTCAATCAATGCAGCCTTTTCCTTTGGATATAATTGAACTCTAGAGACAGCACCAAACTCATTGCCCAAGTAGTCACGAATTTGCTCAGATGTCAAAGTTGTATCCAAATTTTTAATCCCAATTGTTCTAACATCATTGAAGTCCAGGCTGAGATCTTTGTTGGAACGCTTCTGCCTTGAAACTTCAATTTGCTTTCCATCTAAAACCGTATTATGCTTCTCAAGTGCCCGCTCGGTATCTTCAGTTGTTGAGAATGTGAGGAATGCAAACCCATCATTTCCTTGACCGGGTTGTCTTTTGCGATGGTTGCTTGGAATAATAAGACTTTCGATCGATCCACAATCACTGAATAGTCTTCTAATTTCCTCCTCTTTCCAAGTGAATGGAATGTTATTGAGTCTGATCTTTCTGTCACTAGGATTAGTCGCCTTAGAGGGCTGGGAAATGGCCACTTTGAGGTCATATTTCTTTTGGTTATTTTTATCCAACAAAGTCTTTCCATTTCCAAATTTAACGGCTTTCATTGCTTGATCAGAAGATGCATATTCAACATAGCAGAATCTTCTATCATGAAGCGCACGTTGAGACGGGAATCTAATCCTTACTATTTCTCCATACTCTTCAAAAGTTAGTTTGAGTTGATCTTGACTCATGCTAGGTGGATAATTGGTAACAAATATAGTGGATTCAAGTTTCCTTTCGACATTCAAAGTATTGCCATCTAATTTCTTAAGGTTCTTTGTTAATGCGGTGAAAACTTCTTGCTCGTTTGAAAATTCAATAATGGCACTAGAATCGGTGTATTTGATAATATTTCTTATGGTTCCACAGTCTTGGAAGAATTTTTGCAAGCTGGAATCAGAAACCGTAGCAGGTATATTCGACACCAAAATAGTATATGTTTCACGGGATCTCGCCAATTCAATAGATGAATCTGGTTTCCCTTCATCTTCATCCCTTTTTCTTTTCTGATGATGTTCTGTTTGAATTGAATTACTTTGCACCATCTCATTTTCTAATCTGACGACTCTCTTCAAGTTATTGTTGGCAATGACCACAGCTTCTCTATTTGAATATAGGTTGCCTGCAACATGCTGAAATTGTATCCAGTCTTCCACTATTATTTCCAAACCTGAAATAGAATCAATAGACTCCACAGCCTGAATATATAATTGGTTGATTTTGTTGTCATCTTGGACTTGTCCCTTATAGAAATTAATTGCATAGAGCCAGGTTGTACCTTCCGATGAAAAATGTTTCAAAAGAATATCAACTATTTCCAAAGCAAGGCTCTTATCATTGAGCTTCAACAGAATAGAAACAGCAAGCTTTTCGACAGAATGATAAATATCATGACTTGCCAAGATGGAATACTTTACGTATCCACGGATATCGTCTTTTAGTTCTTTTAAGTTCTTGTCATTGGATTCTGCTTCAAATCTCTTTAATCTATAATGCAAAATTGAAATGGCCAACACTTTCCATTCATCATAAGAGACTTCATGTTCACTTGTGTCTAGGTCTTTCACAGAATCCCATCTGAAAACCATAAAATCAAAAGTATCATCACTGTTGTCAAATTCAGGGCAATTTCTGATTACTTCGGCGTAACTAAGCGGATTGTTGGGAAATGTACGGACAAACTTGAGCAATGTGGATTCCAAAATATCCTTGTCCAGTTCTTGTTGTCTTTCATATAAGCAATATATGTATGTCAACCATACTTGTAGTTTTTGTTTGCTTGTGTTATGGAGTGACGAACGGGTTGGATTCATCTTCAGTATGAAACGATTGAATACGGAATTTAATAAAGGTCCTCCGGTGCTGTAGTCCATGTGATTGTGGATACTTTCCAAGTACTGAGTCCACAATTGAGGGTTCTCCAGGTCATTGAGTAGCTCAATTTCATGGATCTCGACGTATTTTTGGGCTTTCCTTGTTCTTTGTACGATTTCATTTGCTTCGCGCAAATGCTCAATATAGTTTAGTTCATCAAACTTGGAGATAAATGCAGAAAATTCGGAGAAGGCATCTTCTAAGCGAGAGCTTGGATAGAGAAGCCTCTTCTTATACAATGCAAGCATCATTTTGAATTCTGGTGAGTCGGGGTCTTTGGACTCTGTGAGTTGACGGGAAAAGTATTCTAGAACAAGGTTCCACACGATGTGTCCGTCCTTGAAATCATCAGCTACCTCTTTCAATGCCTGAGTGAAGAGGCTTCTGATCATTTCGGGAGAGATCTTTCCTTCACCTATGCTAATGACGAAGTCTAAGTAGTTCTTCCAGTAGATGGCTGTGGGGTATTCCTCGAGAACGAGCCCGTAAAACTCGATCAATTCATCTGTTCTGCGCTCTTCATCTTCAATGGATGCGATATCTTCCATCCATTCTGATATTTCTTCGCTGCTTATGGTGAAATACTGGAGCTTGGTTCTTCTTGTTTTGAGTAGTGTTTCAAGATTGGTTTTGCGATTGAGCCGCAACAACTCAATCAACTGGTCGTATTTCTGGCCATTAAACTTCTGGATGGCGAGCTCATCGACTAGACTACCGATAGCTCCGGCGATCTGCTCGTCCATGTTTGTATTTACGGAGTTTGTTCCTAGTAGTAGTAGTTGTAGTATCACATATTAGTGCGTGCGTTAACCACAAAAGATGCGATGGCCCTGATTGACATGAGAAGTTTAGGAATTGCATTAAGCTATTAAACAAGGATTTACAAAGGCAGGGAAGTGACTGTGTGGATAATAACTCCAGAAAGTAATAACACGTGAAAGTTATCAAGTCAGATATCCTTTGGACCACTACTTTTAGGAAGTTTTCACACGATGAACGCGGCAGGCTATCTTAGATCATATGGATGGAAAGAAGGAGAAGGGCTCCAGAAACACGGGATTAAGAAACCGATTCTCGTGAAACACAAGAAAGACACCAAGGGCTTGGGCCACGAGAAAAACGATGCAGATATGTGGTGGGAGAAGATGTTTGACGGCCAGTTGAAAAACTTGGAGGTGAACTCCAATTCCAAAGGCGTTTCGTTTGAAAGCAATCAGCAGCAAGTCTTGGTAGACGTGAGAAAGGCCACATCTCCATTGTATCGGATGTTCGTGAAGGGCGAAGGATTGAAGGGCACAGTGGAGCTGACCGAGCTGTTGACCATCAAAGAAATCAAGGTGGATGCAACGAAGATCCTCCGAGAAATCGAGGGTGCTTTCAGACACGAGAAGAAAGAGAGAAAGGGAAAGAAAGAGAAGAAGGAAAAGAGAGAGAAGAAGGATAAGAAGGACAAGAAGGATAAGAAAGAGAAGAAAGAGAAAAAGGATAAGAAAGAGAAAAAAGAGAAGAAAGAGAAGAAAGTCATGAAAGACACGAAAGAGAAAAAAGAGAAGAAAGAAAAGAAAGAGAGGAAGGCAAAGCAGGAGAAACCAGATAAGAAGGAATCCAAATCCACACGGAGCCTGAAGTCGAGTTCCAAAAACAAAGAAGTCCACGCCAAAAAGGCCTACAAAGTCGAAAAGCCAAAACTTAAATAACCCTGCATGACTACCAAGTAGTCCTTATAGATCATTCACACCTAGAAACATACACACGTGTAGATTGCCGTTATTCAATGTGCTAGCCTCTATGTTGGGTCGTGTTCCACTCAATACAGACGATAACTTAACTTGCAACCAAACAGGACAAACATCCATCTTTCTTCTTCATGGCCAATTCCAATGAAGTTGCCCAAGGGTCCAGGTCAAAATCCGCCATAATTCAGAAAATAGGCTGGCCCCTTTTGTATTTTGTGATTTTCATCTACATTCTCAGGTACACTTTTATTTACTGGTCACTCATTAGCGCTGGATTCCTAACTGCTGTGATCATTTTGGTTTATTCAGTGCTATTTTCACAAGTACGAAGACCTCAAGCAAAACAGAGCCATCTAAGACGATTCAGGTTTGTCCAGCCCGAGGATTGGAAACTCCAGGTGTTGGCATTGACCACAGATCAGTCTAAGTTGAACAGCCCCACCACCGATTCGTTTCTCATTTCCGAGACGTTCGATGAGTTTGTTGATTTGATCATCAACAGTTTCATTGATGGCTGGTTCCATCACATCTCCAAGTCCACCATATTCCAGGATGACATCCGGATCGAGTTTAAGGGCATCATCAATAACCTCCATAAAAGACTCGAGCAGGTGGATTTCGCCAAACTCTTGGTTCTTCGATTAATTCCCGTTATCCAGGAGCACTTCAGTCATTTCGTGAAGGCTGAGAGAGCCGTATACGCCAAAGGAAACATTCCCAAAGCTGACTCCACAGAATTTCATATTGCCGTGGCGCAGGCTTATGACAGAGGCAAATTGCACCCCGGCGTGACAGTAGGTGAGTCTACGAACGTCAACGAGAGAGCTTTTTTGAGGTCCAAAGTGTCTTCCATCCTCCCATACGTGATTTCGGACCTCGAGAAGAACAATGAAGTTGCTGTTTCCTTGGTCACAGAAATTCTAGCATGCACTATCCTCACCAGCATATTTCAAATGGTTGGCGAAGGAGATTTTTTCAATATGCTTATTGTCAAACTTGTGGGCGATAACTTGAAACACCGGGGTCAAGTGAAGCAATTGAGAGCCGCACTCGAAGAACACACTCAACAATTAGCTCACAAGGCTTCTATCAGATCGTTTAAACCATTAGACCTAAATGGTAAATATCGCATCACTGAAAGCACAGATGCGAATACATTCAAACAAATTTTGAAGTCTATCAAGTCAATTGTATCAGTTCAAGAACTCAAGGAAGTTGAGAGCTTCATCTTGCTACAATTGAAGAACATGTCAAAAATATCTACGAGAGACAGTAAAAAACTAGTGGTCATAAAAAACCTTCAAGCACTTAGAAATATGGTACAGGAAAGATTTTGTGTACTTAGTGATTCAAAAACAATCAAGAATTCGACAAAACTTGTGGATACTTTGCAACTTTCAGATTTATTTCATCAGCCCTCAGCCATAAAACTATTTTCCGAATACTTGAGTAACAATAATAAGAAATACCTACTTGAGTTTTTGCAGGCAATTGATACTCTTAAGGCTCCTTTAGAAGATGCTACAATAGACGAAGATGGAGAGACAAATCTTTCAATGTCACTTGAATTTGGTACATTTGAGGACATCAAGAACATTTATCATACATTTTTGGAGAAGAATAACTTTAACGTAGATTATGACTACAAAGGAATGATTGAAAATTTAATCTCCTCACAAGTTCTGCTGAACTCTATGGAAGTTTACAAAAAGTGCAGAAAGATTTTGTTTAGGCTAGAGAAAGATGTCTATCAAGCACTCAATGAAGGCGAATTTCAGCTCTTCAAAAGATCATCATTATTTTCCAAACTCATCAACTTGGATACGGTCCAAAATGGGGCCGATTCCGCCGACGAAGTTATTGGAGATCTGGATAGTGAAGTCAACCCAGAAGTATTGACTGCAATTGAAAACGCGTTTACAAAGATTATGCAAGACCCGGAAGAAGAGAATAATGATTATTCATTTGATAATAAGAGTGAGTTGCTGTTAAGTGAATATCCAGAAGAGAGAGTCTTGCTGACTATTGATATGAAAAGAAATTTGTTTGGTGAAACATCCAGTTTATTTGGAGGCGATTCCGCCGATAGTTCATCCAACAGACTCTCCAAGTTATTTGATGATATTAGTGATGATTCTATGACAGATTCAGATTCTATACTTTTGGACGGCAGGGATACACCGGAGGAAGTACCAGAAGAAAACGAGGAAAACGAGAATAGTGATTCTCACGTATACTTGGCTCCGCCTGGAAATCTTAGTTTAGCTGAAGAAATTTCAAAGCTTTCGGAAGAAATTGAAAAGTTGAAAGACCAACTTTACATTTTAGAACCGTTGATTAGAAAGGCCGAACTTACTAATAATACTTCTGAACTTAAGATTTTGAGAAAGTCAAAATTGAGTTTGGATAGAGAAGTGACCTCAAAGGAACTCCAATTACAACAATACATTGTCCAGGAAAATGACAACTCTTTATTTGGAAAATCTCGGGTCAGCATTCAATCATACATTAGTGGAAATGAAAGTGGAAAGGAATTCATCTTGTACATTGTTGAGGTCCAAAAGTTATCAAGTGAGGATGAAAATGTGGTTACAGCTGGTTGGATCGTGGCACGTAGATTCAGTCAATTTTTCAAGCTTCACGAATATCTCCGTGCTAGATATCCACAGGTCAATCATATCAAATTTCCAAAAAGGACTATGCTGGTCCTTAAATTTCAACATCGTCAATTGGTGGAGCTTCGTAAGTCGGCCTTAGAAGAATATCTTCAACAATTGATCAAAATCCCCGAAGTGTGCTCTAACAAAGCATTCAGGTCATTTTTGTCTTCGGAAAACTTCAATCTTCGCAAAAACCAGGCATTCGACGAAGGAGTTTCTACTCATCAAAACTATGAGATGCGCCCGAAGAACAATATTGAAACAGTTGCAAACAAACTATATAATGGAATTTCAAACCGATTAGTTCAACACTCCTCAGCTGTGCCTGAAAATGCTGGCGACGAAGACATGTTGGAGAACTTTAGAGATATGCAAAAAGAATTGCTGCAGTATGACGAGGAAGGATCTTTGGCAAACGATGGTGAAAATACTAACAAGGTGTTTGTCAAGCCTATTTGTGATCTATTGATTACTTTATTCCGCTTGAACAACGCAAAGAGTTGGATCCGTGGGCGTGCATTAATTGTAATTCTCCAACAGCTCTTTGGAACTACGATCGAGAAAAAAGTTAACGACCAGATCAACCAACACTTGAAGACGGAAGAATCGGTCCTTGATATCTTGATCTTATTGAAAAATACGCTTTTCCCGAATGGCAAATTTAAAGATCCACCAGTTCTACGGACAATGTACCAGCAGTCGATTACCAAGCAAGAGGCGCTGGTGCTCTTGTCTGCTTTCATGAACGAAACATGTTCCAAAGTATTTGGATCGTCCAACACTACATATGCCTCGGTCAACTTGTTCGCTATGCTACAAAACGAGTATCTCAACAAGCATTTGCTATTTGAGCTATTGGACGAGGTTGTAAACACGATATTCCCCGAAGCTCAGGGAAACTGATCAGCATGACCAATCTGGAAATTGGGTCAATTATAGGATTCTCCCCACCACTAGGTATGGCAGAAAAGCAAATCTAAAATCTTCAACTATTCAAACCATATCGGTTCAATAAGTGCAATATGATGTAAGCGCTTGTCGCACCAGGGTCTTGCCCTAGATCCAGCTTGCTGCCATTGGGTGTTGTCACTACGGCCAGTTTTGAGCGTGTTCCCAGTGCTCTTATCACAATGCGAGCATATGACGAGAGATCGAAACCGAGACGATTCTTGGCTCCTATTTCACAACTTGTGCCAATGAAATCGTCGCAGGAATAGAAGCTATTGAAACGAAGAGAAGAGCGGATCAGTCGAATATTCCTTCGATACAATAGAACCTATGGAACTGTCCAGAAAGCCGATGTCAGCCGAACGGCTCAAAATAGCCTTGGCTTGTGCACCTGATTGGGCATTCCTGACGAGGCAGTGTTCCCCACGATGACCTCGTGACTGGCCTGCCAAATGTTTGTTGGCCACCGGGAATTGTGCGGCATATTGCCTCAAAGTGTGGAAGTGTCTTTCGCCAGGACACACCAAAAGTATAAGAGGCGGGAAATCAGTTCGATTTCGCCCAAGGATCCATCCTTTGCCACAATGCCCGACGCCAATCCAAACAATCCGCCTAAAGTCCCCAATGGCTGGATTGCCAAATTCGACGACAAGTACAAGACCTGGTTCTACGTTGACTTGAACACCAAGCAATCCCTGTGGGAAGCCCCCAAGGGCACCGAGTTTCCCCACAGTTCTCCTAGTGGCCCTCCTCCAGCATATAACGAGAAGCACGAATCCTCGCAGTCCAGACCTTCTCCAAGCTCCCACAGCTCCAATTCCAGCCAGAGACAAAGTGGCCCTGGTGGACCTGGTGGTTCTGGCCAGCAACAACGCCCACCACAAAACTCGGGTCCCGGCTACGGAGGCCACCAACAGCAAGGCCCACAGAGAGGCTACGGCGGTCCTCCTCCTCCACAAAGCTATGGCGGTCCTCCTCAGGGCTACGGTGGCTACGGTGGATACGGTGGCCCACCACAAGGTTACGGAGGATACCCACCCCCACCCCAAGGCTACGGAGGCTATCCACCTCCACCCCAGGGCTATGGAGGATACCCTCCACCACAGCCAATGATGCAACAGCAACCACACAAGAGCAGCGGCATGGGTAAGATGGCCTTAGGTGTGGGAGGAGGATTGCTCGGAGGTATGTTATTGGGAAGTGCCCTTGATTCGTACGGAGATCACGAGTACGAGGAAGGCATGCAGCAGGGCTATGACAATGGTTACGATAACGGCTACGACAACGGCTATGACAACGGCTTCGACGGTGGCGACGGCGGCGGCGACTGGTAGAGTCCCGGGAGACAGAGAACCGCGATAGTAGAGTGGGAGTGGGTAGTTAATACACGAAACCCTAGACATAGTAAATCACGTGACATATCATGTGACCTAAATTTTCGCCGCGTGATATCTAGTCACGTGGACATCTTTTGTCCAACCAGCGGACAACAATTTGCACTGACATCGCTATCCACATCAATGAGATTCACCAGAGTGTTGAAGCAAGCTGAAGAGGTGTTGGTCAAGGCCGCATCCGGTAACCCTACCGGTTTGGCTGGCTTGTACCAACATCCCAATCCAAGACCCGCGTTGATTTCCTTGTACGGCCACACCTTGAAGGTGTTATCCTCCAAGTTCCCTCAAGAGTCCATCTACAGACAGTCGGTCGAGGCCATGACCCAGAACAGATTGAAGATTGTGGAGGAAGAGGAGATCACCGAAAACATCGAAAGCAAGATCGGAGGCGGATTGATCGAGGAGATCGTGATACAGGCCCATGAGGAATTGACCTTGGCCAAGGAGTTGGCTGAGTTGAAGGTCTGGGAAGAGTTGGAGGAAAAGCCTTTGGAGGACCAATGGGTGTACTTCGGCAAGAAGATCTAGGCATGCATAGTATAGAATATACATTATTGAGACAAGCGTAGGAGAGAGGGAGGAGAGGATGAAGCGAAGAATGAAACGTGAAAAGTTTAGGAAGGGAAGGAGAGAGAGATACAAATGAAGTAAGCGAAAAGTGCATGAATGGGCAAAGAAACGATGAAAGTGTTGAAGGCAGAAAGAGAAGAGAGAATGTTCATACTAGAGAGTTATCTGAGATGGTACTCTATTCACAGGAAGAGTTACATGGTATATTGCTTTATTTATAGCAAATAATACTGTCCTCATAATGGGTGAAGACCCCAATACTTTTAATAGATGGTAATTATTGTTCCGAAGACATTGATAACTGTGCCAGTACACCCAATTACAATTATGGGGTAATAATAATATAGAGCAATGTTATTGATGAAACCGATGATAAAAATAATACTAGTGACAGTATGATGCCTACAAGTTACAACGTATACTAATGAAGATACTCCTGGTACTTATGAATGCATCATCGTGTTAGAGCCACGCTACAACTGTCATAAGAATCGCTACCACATGTCTAAGAACTGTCATCTTAAAATTGCCTGAACAATCTAGTGATATTCTCTTATCCCCTGTAACCCCTAAGCCCAACATGTTTTCTCTATCCTCTAATTTCGCCATTTCTTTCCTCACCGTTTCCTAGTCTACTTCCACTGTTCTTGACACTATACGTATATTACTAACTAACACAAGGCGGCGGCCCGCAACATCATTATACTCGTAACGGTCCTAACAACAGTTGCTCTTGGCGCCCTCGTTGGCTTGTGACACATTGATACCGTTGGACGAAGCAGCGGCCGGAGCCTCGACGTGCTTCTCCTGGATGATGCCAGCTAACTCGTAGAAAATGGAGTCGACGTTCTCGTTGCTCTTGGCCGAGGCCTCCAAGAAGGGCACGCCCAACTTGGCGGCCATCTCCTCACCTTGCTCCTTGGACACCTGTCTGTTGATGTCGTCGTCGCACTTGTTGCCCACCAAGAAGATCTGGGCATCCTCGTTGGCGTGCTGGGTCACGGTCTGGTACCAGTTCTCGACGTTCTCAAAACTTCTCGAGTCGGTCACATCGTAGATCAATACAATACCCATAGCACCACGGTAGTATGCCGTGGTGATGGTCCGGAACCGCTCTTGGCCAGCAGTGTCCCACACTTGCAACTTGATCTTCTTGCCTTTGCTCTCTATGGTCCGGATCTTAAAGTCTATGCCAATGGTGGTGATGAACGAAGGGTTGAACTTGTCTTCGACGAATCTCAACAACAAACACGACTTGCCGACGCCGGAGTCTCCTACCAACAACAATTTCATGATCATATCGTATGATCTGGAGGGGGCGGCTCGAGCGGACATTGTGGAGGCGAAATGGAGTGTAGAATCTGGGGCCCACGGGGATGAAGGAAAGGTGCTACCGGAACAGCTGGAGGGGGTGGGTAGATGTGCTTGAGGTGTACTCGGAATAGAGGGTTGGTAGTTGGCAGTTGTCAGTTTTCGCCTCCCTGGAGGGAAAAGCGGTGCGCGCACGACCGGTACCACGGGCGCTGGTCATGCTGAAATGGTGTGGAAATTGGCAGAGATGGAGAGGTGGGGGTCAGAGATGCTGTGATGGGTCTACAATGGGCCTTGGCCGCCGCTGTCGCCGCTGGCGTGGGGAACAAGGCCACGTCGGCACTCCCTGGCACGTGCTGTGTGTCACGTGACATTCCGCACCCTCAATACTAGGAGCCTACTTTCTGGTACTGGTTAGGCACTCTACACATTGCTGAACGATTATGACATATTCTATACTCAACTAAACCCCCGACTCTGGTCGTGGCGTCGGTGATTGGCGGGCCCCGTGACGCAGGCTGCCTCGGTGGTGCATTCCCAGGCTTCAGGCTTCAGGCTTCAGGCTTCTGCACTCCAGTAAATCCTGTAGCTCCCAGCTAGCACATGCCTAGACCACCAGTCACACATAGCGTGGCCCCAATCCGGTAATTGCAGGCAGCACCATCTCCACTGCTTACAAGAAGACCTCGGCATTGATCTCCACGGCCGAACCGGCATATGGGATCTCGAAGCTTTGCATCACCTCGGGGTGCAACACTCCAATAGCACCAATGACCTTGCCCTCGGCACCCTTGGCCACTCTGAAAAAGACCTTGGCCCCTCTTCCAGGGAAGAAAGTGGGGTTGTGCTTGTCCTCCTCGATCCAGTAGCCTCTGGAGTCGTCGGAGGCTGGGTTCTCCAACCATGGGGTTCTCATGGTTTGCATGATCTTGCCCAACAAGCCCTGCACCATCTCGAAACCAGAGGTCTTACCCACGTAGACGGCAGACCAGTTACGCTGGTTGTAGGCTCTTCTCTCCAACTCGGGGTTCTTCAACACAATGTCTCCAGCCTCGAAAACACGAATAGGCAACGAGTGCTTTCTGTTCTCCTTGACAGTCTTCAAGAGTCCTGGAAGTAAGGTAGTTCTAACCACCTGGTACTCCACGGTCTTGGGGTTGGCCAACTTGACCGCCTTAGTACCGTCGTCCTCGGTTCTCAAGAACTTGAAGTTCTCGTCATGCGAACACAAGGTCAAGGGCAACACTTCGGAGTAGCCAGACTGGGAAGAAGCCAATCTCAAGATGTCGGCCACCTTGTTGATAGGCAAAGGAGCGGCAACGACAGAGTCGCTTGATGGCTTGGTCTTCTTCAAGTTGTTGTAACCGTAACCGATGGCAGCATCCTCCATTATGTCACATTGATGCAAAATGTCCGATCTGGTTATAGGGATTTCAACATTGATGATGTCCTTGTTGGTCTTAGAAGGAGAAGAGACCAAGGACATCTTCTTCAACAACTCACCGATTTGCTCGGCAGAGTAGTCTAAACCAAGACATGAATTGATGTAGGAAATTTCGGCCTCGGCAGTTCTGTTCTTGACCTGAGGACACACACGCGATTGCTGGTTGTGCTCAGAAATCACTCTAACTGGCTCAATTTGGAATGGAACCTTACAGTACTTGGAGAACATGGCAACAATCTGGTTCAAAACCACATCGGTCTTGGTCTTGTCGGTACCGGTGATGTCGATGAACACATTCTTGGTATTCAAAGTGATCTTGGAGTGATTGGAGTTGATGATTGGTGGCATGGAACCGACAGTTCTGTTGGCATCCAAGATAATTGGGAAGACTGGAGAGTCACGGATGATGTGCAAGTACTTGCTCAAATGCTTGTCTTTCTCGTAAAATTCCATCATCTCATTACCGTCCATTTCCTTCTCTTGGTTCAATGGAGTGAACTTGATCTCCGATGGAGGCAAGGCCTCGTAGGTGAATGGAGGAGTCAAAGTGTCCAAGTCGTGGGTACCAATGGCCACCAAGGTTCTGTTACGGCACAAGTTGGTGTGCAACTTGTCTTGCAATTCGATGAATGAGTTGTAGTTTCTCTCGTCAAAGACAACGTTACGCAAGATGGCGGACGCAGCATAAGGACGGATTTGCAGGGTAGATTCCTTGATGGTCAAGGTGATTTCTGGAGTCTCAGGGCTGAGTGTGTACTTTGGTGGCTCAGCTCTGCCCAAGAATTCGTTCAAGGCCTGGGCGATACCTTCGATACATAACATATCATATCTGTTGGCAGGAATTTCGATCTTGAGCTGAGGTCTTTCACCTTCGGCACAGTCCTCAGTGGTGTCCTCGTCCAATTCGATACCGAACTCGAAACACAACTCATCGAATTCTTCGGTGGTGTATGTCTTACCGAGGAGCTTGTAGAGGTCCTCCTTGTCAACGGCAATGGTAGGCATCTTGGTAGTGGTTAGTATGAGTCAAAAATTTCGTTGATAAATTTTTTGAGGATGGAATTTACACGAGTGTAAATGTGAGACCTGCACGAAAGGTTGCAAAAACATCACCATTATGAACACCAGTACAGTAGATGGCCTTTGAGTGACTTATGTTCGTATTGACGTGTTATGTGAGGTTGAGGCAGAATGTGGGTGGAATTACGGACAATTTGGGCGAAATTTGATCAAGAATCAGTAGTGGCGGTATTTGAGTAAGAAGTGCAGACTTTGAAAACCGAGACAAACGTAGTCAATAGAAAGGTTCAAGACCTGTTGGTTAAAACACCGCTTGCTTAGATAGGAAATTAATCCTGTCTTTCGAGTGAAATTGTAGATTCTGGTAAAAATTTCTTTAAAGAGAACATGACATTTGTTTTTCATTCTCATTATAATCATGAAATGTTGATCCAAGTAATGTTATAAATAGTGGGGAAACGGCAATTTGGATTATTCTCTTTGAAAATTTGCATCTAGTGTCAATATTTCCTATAATTCTGACCAAGCTCAGAATATTAAAACGGTTATATTAATATTCTGTTTTCCAAAGCTAACAAAAATTCAAGAACAGAATGATACTTGAAAAATGACTTCGAAATTCAAGCATTTAATTAAGGAAAATTAGTCCATCTAGCGAACTAAAATGACCCCTAGTTCACTAAATAAGCCATGATGGCTATTCTATCTCGCTCAATTCGCCATCCTACTTCGTTTCTAAAATATAAATGCAAATCTATGTACCTACCAACTTATTAATTCCCGATGCAAGCATACCGGGGTCTTCCACAACCTCCAGATCCTCATTAGATGTTAATTTCGTCTCGGAATTATCAACATCTTTCCTCACCTCTTTCAATACATCTTCTCCTTCTTCTGCCAAGTGCTCAATGTCATTGATTTCACTCATCAACGCACCGACGTCAAAGATCGGAGTTTCCGTGGCATTCTCGCTTTCGACGTCATACTCTTCCATAGTGTTGGAAGTTGTGTCTGGGGAAGCCCCATTTTTCGCCTGGGTTGCATCTTTCAGAGCTATATCCCACCAGTCCTTTTGCTTGGGCTTGAACCAATTTTTCCATGTCTTTTTCTTTTCGTTGGCCATTTCCTTTTCCATCTTGGTTCTGGCTTCGTCAAACTCGTGTATTAACTTTCTTGTTCTCTCTCCTTCTTCGGGATCGGGATCTTCAATCTCGGCAAACTCCTCACTCAACATCTCCCATTCCATCCTACTCAAAATCTTGGGAATTGCTTGTCTATAAGACATGTGTCCTTCGACCAAGTCCGTGCAATCCACATTCTCAATGCCGTATACTCCTTCTATGGGAGACAATCCAGCAACTGACAGAATACCTCCTCCAGTGGCTCTGAACAAGTAGCCCAAAATCCAATCTTTCTTGGAGTAGCCATTGACGAACTTGCCACTAACGACTGATCTAGCCAAAGCCATTTGGTCCACCTTCACGGCAACCGGACATCCAAGAATAATCACATTCTCCACTAAGCCATAACCACCTCTCTTAGCCAACTCGATCAAGCACGAGTACAAGAGCCTGGCACCTAAAGAAAAACCAACCAACGTGATGGGACGAACTCCCATGTTACCTGAAATCAAGGTGTCTGCCAAGATCTTACCTGCTTTCCATGCTCTATCGAGTGAAACGTTCCATGGATTGTCCAAAAGGTATGATAACTTG
Organism: Suhomyces coccinellae; assembly: GCA_030565345.1. Taxonomy (NCBI): domain Eukaryota; kingdom Fungi; phylum Ascomycota; class Pichiomycetes; order Serinales; family Debaryomycetaceae; genus Suhomyces; species Suhomyces coccinellae. Next base: position 44,553 of record JAJMBP010000034.1, read on the forward strand.
GAAAGTGCCATGGGTAATTGGATGGCCGACATCAATGCAGCCAAGATGGTGGCTCCCAAAATCTGCTGAATGGAAGTGGTCAATGCTTCTGTCGCAAGGATACCGATGGTTTGTCCCATGGACTGTAACATTTCGGGTTCCCAAAGTAAGGAAAACATATCACCCATTACCGGATCAACCGTGGAAAATGGTAATCTCACATCATCCAACTTACCGTTCATCCAGCCACTAATACTGATGATCAAGTTAGATCTCTTGTTATTGTGCAAGGGCTTAAGTTCGAAGGTGTGAACATCGGCCACTCTTCGAGCTCCGGCCTTGTTACCGACCTTGGCTCCAGCAACTACTCCTCCAGTTGTAATGATGGCACTGCCACCAACTCCGGCCAAGAAACTCGTAGTTCCAGTGATACCCATGGTGGTTAAACCGGCTGCTAGACCTGCTCCAATCATTGGTGCTAAAAGACCTGCCGATAAACCAATTGCCAAGGAACCACCTAAAGTAGCTAGACCGATGTATGCCAATCTCTTTCTTCTGTTGCGCTTGACGTGTTTCTGAATGAATTCCCTGTCTGCCAAAAGCTCGTCTTTGTTTTCGATGGTCTTGTCGTTATTGACTAGTTCAAGACTTTCGAGCATACGTCTTTGAAACTGCAACACTTCGGTGTCGGTTATTCCGACCTGACGGGCGAACTTGACGAGCAAGGTGTTGGATCTGCTGTCATAGTATCCATCGCTCATAAGAACCATGAAAAGATCACACACGATGACCCATTTCAAGCTGAATCCGGGGTACTTTTCCGACAAGCGTAGCGTGACCTTGTCTTTGGCATCAGACTCAACAAAATTGCTGCACAAATCCGACACTTCGAGGCCATGGACGCTCAATTGCTCGATCATCTTCTTCTCTTCCTCGGTTATGTCTAAATGGTCGTACAATTTGGACATCACATACATGGACCAGTTGGAGAAGTTTCTCTGGCCAAAACTCATGGTTTTGGCCACCTTGCTGGAGGTAGTCAATTGGACCTTGGCCAATTCGGTGGCCATATCCACACAGATGAGCTTTGCCGTGCCCACGTAGGCAAACTTCTGGGCATCTGTCAACATGTTCTTGGTGGATTCGATACGTTCGTCGGCGTTGAAGTCCTCGTCCAGGTCCTCCTCGTCGGACTCGTACACCTTGTCCTCGGAGTTGGGCTTGAATAAGAAGTCCGTCTTCTTATCCAACTCCATGTACTTGTTGACCTGGTCCTCGGTGTCGATCTTGGTGTAGCCTCGAGCACCGGGTCTGTTCTCCAATGAGTCGAACTGGTTGGAATGCTTGAATTCGAGCTGTCCACGTTCGTCGTAGAAATCCAATCCACTGATTGTTTTCATGGACTTCCAGTTGGATGTGTCTGTGGAGAAGAAATCGTCGTCCCCCACGTCGAGTTGCTCGACTCGAGAGTCTGCCGACTTCTGGGCCTGGATCTGCTCATCGGCCCCGGGACGAAAGCTGATAATCTTCTCCTGGATGTGACCGTCTTCGTCCTTGGCATGATTGGCGAAATCAAACTCCACGTAGCTGGTTTCTGGGGTAGGAGCCTCCAAGAGGTCCGGGTCTGCCGCAGTAACAACAGGCAGCAGCAGCAGAGCCGGCAAGCTAGGAAGGAGCGAGATACCAGTCCTCGATCCAAACTGCCGGGATTCTCGTGTGGATGCAGATCCACCACTCTGCAAAGACGCCGACGTATCACAACGTTCGGTTAGTTCCATGGTGGAGCACCTTCCAGGTGGATACGAGGTAGAAAGCAGTCAAGATGGGGGAAAAAATGGCGTGAAAGTGTTGGGAAGGAGCCAAAGGTGATGTGCCGACTCCAAGAGCTTGTTTCTAAGGATATACTGCCGCAGTTCTCGCCACTGGCCAAAAGGGAATGGTGATTTAAGGATATAATGGAGTCGCTCTTTATTTTTCTGACTTTCGTGTACAAGCTAGGACAGAATGGGGTAAAGAGGCGATAAAACTACGGGCAGTAGAGGTAATGGAACCAGGTCAAGTCAAGGAGGTAGGTCACAAGGTGGGGAACATCTGGACCAATATTGGTTAATGGGAAAGTGTTCCCTGAATTTTAGACCCCGTTAATCAGTGTCGCGTTCTAAAGAACTACTGTATGAATATTAAGCATAAGAAACGTGGAGAAGGAAACTAGGTAGAATTGTACAGATAGCTGCCTTGCTCAATGCAATCTTTCAGCATCCTTGAATAGATCTTCAGTTCTCTACATTTCTGGTACTATTTTGTTGCTTGAGTGGATTCTGTCCGAGGACTTGTGGTCAAAAGCAGTTCCACATGGGCCGATGTCTTGGAAATGTACTTCGACTTATCCAAGCAATGACATGGACCAAACTTGACAGACCAAGCTTGTACAGGAACTTGTGAGAGCAGTCAAGTTGCCATAAGAGACACGTACGGTTACCTCAACAGAGATGTGCAGTTAACTCAACATCAAGTGCAATATTAGAGATCTACAAAGCAGCTGTCTGCAACATGGTTTTACTCAAGTCGTCAATGGCCAGATGGCCTGCGCAGAGTCAAGGAATATGTTGCTACGAACCAAATGGCCGAGCCGTACTAGAGGGTTTAACGCCTCCAGCAAGCTCAAGACCGATCCGCTTGCTTTCCAATCTGTCGACGGAGCTCTCCGTTTAATACCAAGGGTAGGACAGAGTCCGACCACGTCCCAAAATTGCCAGCAGCCTAACTTGCCCTATGAACGCTCAACCTCCGAAGAAGGACCACCCATAGAACAAGAGTCGAACAGCCACAGACAACGCCAAATACTTGGCTTAGTGGAATCGAAGGCCGGTCAAAGTCGTCAAACTAACTTCGCGTGCGCCGAACTGCTACGGCAAAGCCACTATAGCCGACCGAAGTCAGCTAATGGCTTTCCGTAACACAGATTGTTGATAGTGAAAATTTTCGGGAAGGTGGTGCTTATATAGTATTTTGGGGTCACGTGACCGTTGAGATTAGGGTTTAGGGCTACAACTGAAGAGAGCTAGAAATGGTGTTCTTGGCCAGGAGGGGCTGAGAAGTTGGAGGACATATGTACGTTCATTTAAATATTCTGTTATAATTGGTGGATTTCTGAAGCTTTCCGGGAATAAATGCCGTGTTGATGGCCCGATTGTCACTTTTACGAGCTATTCTCAACAAATTTTAATTAGATTAATGGAAACCCCGACGAAAGTTATGGTTTGCTACCTACGAGAGCTGTTTTGGAAGAATTCATGAAATATTTGAAGTCAAGGTCTTGTTCCTAGTATCAGTCCTCAAATATGTTGATGCAGATCCATATGTGCAAACCAAAATTAATCTGTTTGCACCCATGCTAGAACAATACTTGAAATTAATATTCTAATATCCCATTAAGCTATTTCGAACCTCGTTTACGATCCTAGCTATTTCTATCCAGACAAAACCCCTAATTTGTCTACTTTGCATTCATCTCATCGCATACATTGCAACCTTCGTGCACTACTCAATATCAACTCCTAGTATCTACATTATTCACATCATGAGTCGCCAAGGTGCCAAATCTGGCAGGTCTAAAACGTCAGAGACCGAAGAATCCCGGTCTTCCATTCCTTTTGACAGTGAATACTGCTTGGGCCATGTGAAAACCATCGACTTGTTCTCGGAAACTCTTGTCAGTATTCTCAACTCCGAAGACCTCCATTCCCACATTCAGGCAGTGAAGGGCGATCTTTACGACAGAAACTACATTGCTGCATTTGAAAGTGATGACAAGCGTTTTGCATATGTTTCTCGGTGGACTCCGGCAAGAGCACTTGCCTACACGTCATTATTTGCATCCTTCCCTGAAATCAGAGCCTTATTTGAAGACAAGGACAAGCAATCGCAGGTGTTGTGCATTGGAGGCGGAGCCTCTTCTGAGCTTGTCGGAATAGCTTCGGTTTTCTGCAGATCTAAGGAATATAACTCAACTTCGGATTCCAGTCTAACAGTGAATATTATCGACATCGCAGACTGGAGCAAGGTGGTGAACAGTCTCTCCAACTACGTCAAGTCAAACTGGATGTACAATCCAGACAAATTCAATACTCATTTCATCCACGAGGATGTTTTAAATCAACCAAAGCTTGACTACGGCGCTCAGAACTTGATCACCTTGTTGTTCACCACCAACGAATTGTTTGCAGAAAAAAGAAAAGAAACCATGGCACTCTTGAACACATTCAACTCTCAATGTCTGAAAGGAACGCTTTTGTTAATTGCAGAAAGTGCAGGATCCTACTCCCACATCACAATCGGAAGTAAAAAGTTCCCAGTCCAATTTCTCATCGACATGATGCTTATTGGAAAGCAAGGTGAGAACAATGGTCCTTGGGAGCTCATTGCCCTGAGCGACAGCTGCTGGTACAGAATAGAGGCCAAAGAGATCAACTATCCAATGAAATTGGAGAACATGAGATTCTTCTACAGACTTTATCGTAAAAAGTGAAGTATGCATGTGTGAGCTGGCAAAATAATCATAAATAACCCCCTAGATCTTTAATTTACTCACCTCATCTTCCAATGATTCTACTGTATCGTAGTATTGGTCCGACTCGGCTTCGACTTCCTCGGCAGTATTTTTTTCTTCACTGGAAAGCTTGGTTTCCTTTGACTCTTCTTCCTTGCTGTTCTTCTTTACTAGAGTAGCCTCATGCTGTTTGATTCCATCTTTGACCAATGCATCCAACTCTTTTCTCCAGCCAAGTTTGTCGGTGAGTACTTCAGCAAATTTGTCACACTCTTCGACCCAAAGAATGTCCGACTTACGCTTCTTTGCCTTAAAATCGCCAACCAACTCCTTATTCACCAACACCCGCAATGCACTACGTTCTACCTCTCCAGGAAGGGCCGCAAATGGGTAGACTGTAAGGGAAGTACCAGCCACAATGGCCACTTCCACGCTCTCCGATTCCTCTTGCCATAACTTGAAGAACCGTTCAGGTAATCCTTCTCCAAAGAACACAATGTCGGGTTTGACATATCCTTTGCACTTTAAGCACGTGGGAATGCCTTTGTTGACCAGTTTATCGTTCATTTGTTTCTTGAGCTCTTCTGTGCTCATCTCTTCGTTGCAGTCAATGCAATGGTTCTTTGCAAATGAACCGTGGGCTTCTACTATGTAGTCATTTTCAACCCCGGCAATTCTCTCCAAAGTGTCAATATTCTGGGTGTAAACTCTCTTCAACAACTTCTTGTCCTGCAAGAGTTTGATCAAGTAATGGAACTTGGTGGGGACAAAATTACCTGGATACAATTCCGTGGCCAAAGTATAGAAAGCACCTGGGCTTTCCTTGAAGTAGTCAATGTCGAAAACTGCCTCGGCATAGGGCAAATCAAGCTTTGCAAGATTGGCATAGAGCCCTGTCTTGGGGCTTCTGAAGTCAGGAATACCTGCACTCGTGGAAGTGCCTGCTCCTGTAAAGAAGGTTACTTTTTTCTTTTGCTTAATTGCTTCCACCAACGGAGTCAATTTGGAATCTAACGACATGACAGCGAGGTTCAGTAGGAGGTAGGAGTGGGATCTAATTCGTCTGTGTGATATAGTAAAGTGTAATAGAGATTTGTAGTTTTATATGCAGTGAGGATAATAATCGTAGAGAATATAGAGATATAGTGTGAAGAAAGATATACGACCTAATATTCGGACAGAATAGAGTTAATGGTAATGGTAAAAGAGGGCGTTGTTCAATTCAAATTAGTCTGTACTGGTTTGTTGGTTTTTATGCTTTCGTTCAGAAAACTGCAGATATAAAGGATATCTAGAAAAATTTCAAAAATGAAAAAAATTGGATAAAATTGGAATAAAGTTTGCAAGTGTTCTATCAACAAATAAATCATTGCGAGAGAGCTATTTCAATTCTCAGAAGATTGCCATTACTTTAGTCAATGTTTTCAATGTAAGTTTTGAGTTCCTTCGGATTAGGCGAGTCAAAGGCATTTCTTGTCTTAATATTATTCTAGTAACAAACTTCAAAAATAAATAGCTCCAGCTTATTTTGAGTGGAGTTGGTAATGTATATATCATTTAATAAAATCGTTACACTTATTCTGTTATCTCGTCTTCCTCCAAACAATTAAGAAAAATTGAAACACCAAAAAACACCCAAAATTCACAGAACAGAAAAGAGACCGAGAAATCGGAACTATTTGACAATTCTGGGCCCAAATCGCCCCAAATTCTAGCATTACAATATACACTGAGTTCCGTACTCAAATATATTGAACCGACTTTGATTCATCATAGTTAGGTTGCAGCCACTTGTGTGCAGGTTGTCAATAACGTTCAATATTTTCACTAGTGGCAATTCTCACTAGATTGCTAACGATGAAGGTAAGTGAATCAGTAAATGGCGGGGTTTATCAGTCAGCTTTACAGCTGATCGAGTCGAGAAAGGTCCAAGCTTGTCAAATCCGAAATTCCAGTCAAAATGGGCCCATTCAGTAACCAATGAACTAACAGCTAGCAAAGAATCTCTGCCTTGGATTTGCAGATCCTTACCGGGGAAATCGCAGAATACATTGTCTCATACCGATTGCTGAACATCTACAACTTGTCCAGTTCTTCGAGGCAATTTTTGCTTAAGTTTGCCATTCCAGACTCCAAGAAAGTGGTGGTTTTAGACTGTGGAAACAGAGTTCACTTGACTGATTTCGAGAGACAAATTACCGAGACCCCTTCCAACTTCGTTTCCAAGCTCAGAAAGCACTTAAAAACCAGACGGTTGACTAGTCTCAAGCAAGTTGGCAATGATAGGGTATTGGTGTTCCAATTTTCTGAGGGATTGTATTACCTTGTGCTAGAGTTTTTCAGCGCAGGCAATATCTTGCTCTTGGATCATGAAAATACCATCTTGTCCTTACAGAGAATGGTCAATGATAAGGGAGAAAACGACAGATATGCTGTGGGTGAAAAGTACAAGGCTTTTGACAACAGCTTGTTCACCGACAAATTCGTCTACCAAAAGAGACAATATTCCACCTCAGAAATTAAGCAATGGATTGAAAAGCATAAGCAAAAGCTATTGGAGTCGCAAAATTCTGGCAAGAAGAGCAAGGTGTTTTCACTCAACAAATTGATCTTCGTTAATGCCAGTCATCTTTCTTCGGACTTGATCCAGAAGAATCTACATGATAGTGGCATTCAAGCAAGCAAGAGTTGCCTTGACTTTATCGAAGATGATAAAACTTTGGACTCTGTAATCCAATCGTTGGAAAAAACCGAAGACGAGTACATAAACTTGTTGTCAAATGCTCTGGATTTGAATGGATTCATAGTTTCCAAGAAAAATCCGTTGTACAAGCCTAGTGAGGAAAATGACGACTTAAAATTCATTTTTGACGAGTTTCATCCGTTCAAGCCATACAAGGAGAAGAAAGATGACTACATTTTCACTGAAATCAAAGGATACAACAAGACCTTGGATGAATTCTTTTCCACAATCGAATCAACAAAGTATAGCTTAAAGATTGAACAGCAAAAGCAAAATGCAGCTAATAGACTTGACCATGCAAAAAACGAGAGAGATAAACAAATCCAATCTTTGGTCGCCATACAGGAGCTCAATTTTAAGAAAGGTGATGCCATTATTTTGTCCGCTGACTTGGTCAGCTCATGTATGCAAATGGTTCAGAATTTGATCGATCAACAAATGGATTGGACCAATATTGAAAGCTTCATCAAATTAGAACAGTCCAGAAAAAATCCGATTGCATTGAATATCAAGTTACCTCTTAACTTGAAAGATAATAAAATCAAGGTCTTGTTACCTGATGTGGATAGGCTTGAAGACAAAGATGAAGTTACTACTGACTCCAGTTCAGAATCTGAGTCAGAATCAGAATCAGAATCAGATTCAGAGTCCGACTCTGACTCCGATTCCGATTCTGAAGCAGTAAAGCGCAAGGCTAAGAAAAAGCAACCCAAGAAGGCGAAAACTCAAAAGAATGAAAAGAGCGAAAGCATCTCCTGTTGGATAGACTTGGCTTTGTCTCCTTATGCAAATGCAGCTTTATACTTTGACTCGAAGAAAACAGCAGAAAGCAAGCAAGTCAAGGTCGAACAGAATACCCAACTTGCTCTCAAAAACGCCGAGAGAAAAATTCAACAGGACTTGGCCAAAAACTTGAAGCAAGAAAATGAGACCTTAACACATTTTAGACCAAAGTTTTGGTTTGAAAAGTTCTACTGGTTTGTTTCTATTGAAGGATATTTGTGTTTGGCAGGAAGAGATACTTCCCAAGTGGACATGATTTATTTCAGACATTTCAATGACAACGATTTTTTCGTTTCATCTGACGTGGAAGGTTCCTTGATGGTTTTCATCAAAAACCCATACAAGGGAGAAACTGTACCACCTAGAACATTGATGCAAGCTGGTATGTTTGCTATGTCTGCCTCCAATGCTTGGACTAATAAGATTACTACCTCTCCATGGTTTTTGCCCGGTACTTCTATTTCAAAGAAAGACTTTGATGGAAGTTTAATCTCGCCTGGTTCTTTTAATTACAAAACCAAGAAGGAGTACATGCCACCTTTGCAATTGGTAATGGGATTCGGACTCTATGTGTTGGGAGACGAGGTAACTTCTTCCAAATACAAAGAGGCAAGAGTCAAAAAACAGGAAGACCACGGTTTGAAGATCTTCATGGATAATAATAAAAAGGACTTGGAGGATTTCATCAAGAGCACCATGAATGAATCCAAGGAGGAAAGCGAGAAGCCTGAAGCGGCTTCCGAAGACGAAAATGAGGAGTCCGCTGAAGTGAATACAGAATCAAATGCAGATGATGACGAACCTGAACTGATTTCCGATGAAATATCTATGCTGTCAACGAAGAGTTCCAACGCACCAGTAAAGAATGTTCGTGGTAAGAAAGCGAAAATGAAGAAAATCGCCACCAAATATGCCGATCAAGATGAAGAGGAGAGAAGAATGAGAATGGATGTTCTTGGAACTTTGAAGCAGGTCGAAGAAGCCAAAAAACAGAAGGAGCTTGATGAAGCAGCCGAAGCTCAATCGCGTGGAAAGAAATATGAGGAATCTTTAGCAACGCAACGTAAGAGAAAGCAGGACAAAAGAGAATACGAGAAGTACATTCTGGAAAAATCTAACGATGATGAATCTCAAATGACAAACTGGGTTGAAATTCTTGACTCCTTCATCTCTAAGTCTCAGAAAAGTGACAAGTGTATTGGTGTGGTGCCTGTGTTCGCACCTTGGGTGACCTTGAGTAAGTTCAAGTACAAGGTGAAAATCCAACCTGGAAATGCAAAGAAGGGAAAATCAGTAAATGAAATATTGCATCATTTCACAACTAGAAAAGTGGATACGACCGAGGAAGACCCTGAAATTGACTGGCCATCTGAGAGAGAATTCATCAAAGCTGCCAAAGCTACGGATTTGATTGGCTCATTACCTGTGACAAAGCTTCGTATCACTTTGGGTGACAATAAAGATGGTAAGGGTAAGGACTCAAAGAGTAAGGCCTCGAAGGGCAAGGACTCCAAAGGCAAAGCTTCCAAGAAGCGCTGAAAAAGATTATATCTTGTAAGGTTTGGCTTCACACAAAGGGGTGATGCTTATGGCTAACAGGCCAAATACACTGTAATGAATTACACGTTGTTCAAGTTCATAAATAGTATATAAAAAATGACAATAGTGTATCTTGAAAATGATCTTCAACTTATTTTCATACTTGGATGTCCCTCTTACTGTAGAACACGGGTGCTTTCTCCGAGACTTGTTAGTTTCCACGTCATCTTTGAATTCTTTTGTTAACAAACAAAAAAAATAAAATCCCAATCTTTGATTCGTAACTGTAGCATTTGCTTAATTTTATTGATAACTTTTTGCAGGGAACGGAGGGTAAAGAGGCCTAAGCAATGCCAAAAATATCCATCAGACAACTAAAGGAACTAAAATCATCAGAAAAAGTGGAATTAATTCTTGGCCTAAACGTATTCTACTCCAGGAGTGAAGGAGGGCCACTGAAGACAGGTATTAATCACCGCTATTATCATGAAAACCAATCTACAATATTCCATGCCCAATACTCCTGTAAATATTGCTTAGCAGTTCATTATGAAGTTCAACAGTACATTATTCCTTCATATTTAGGGTAACTATTTTGCCTTCACTGAAGAAAACAAGGGGATTCGAGAGCCGCCTAACTTTCTAAATTCCACTGCTCCTTATACCTGGTATCTGGTATCAACAAATGTGTCTAAACTTCGTAACAATGCCGGCGAGAACGAAAGTGGGCAAATCGAATATATGAGACATTCAGCTTAGGAGCACGTTTCTAGATTGGATCCATTTTACGTTGGTCCTAGAACCATGTCAGAGATTATTGCCTGAGATGTAATTTCAGCAACAGGCAAAAGAGCCAAAAGTTGATTGTCAATCATGACAATTATCAATCGGAGGCAAGAGATTGGCTAGACAGTTGAAAGTACAAATCTCGGACTTGCAAGTTTCATGTCAACTGTATGAGAGGTCAAATTAGCTGAAGGGTTCCACAGGGTTTTCCAAATTTCAAAATGTGAAAAATTTAATTGCGAAAATTGGAACAGGTAAAACGGATATGCAAGTAGAGGTGCAAGCAATGAATTTGCAAAAAAGAAAGCTTGGTCTGCAAGCCTACATTGGTGTATACGGGACTGGGTCGATCATCTGTCCAGTTACTCCTGTCCCTATGATGTAGCCACGACTGTGGAAATCAAACTTCGCAAGCGATTTGGGCAAATATTCTGGGCTAATAATTAGGTAGTAATAAGCGCAGTTGAAATCGATAGACTGTGAGCCTGTGAGCTAATTATTCAAGCCTTCTGATAAACAGATGGTGCCCGATCTTGCCCTATTCTGGGACAACTTTTCAGGGGTTCGACACAAACAGAAGGTACGACGTGAGGACCGTGGGCCAGTTACACTCCGTGCAAACCACAGCAGGCGGCCTGGTTCAGACGGGGCTTATCTGAGGGCAATTTGCACCAACTTCTGTAGCAGTTCGCCGATCATTACTCCGGCAATTCGAGAATTCTCGTGTCCATAACTCCGAATTCTCGTGGCCATCTTAATTCTCGTGTCCGACTTAATTCGTGTCCGACCTTAATTCAATTATTTCAAATATTGCACCCAATAGGTGCTCCTGTGCATAGGAAGCCACCACAGAATGCTCGCCTGGGAGGATGCAATCATCAGGGTAATATTTGCTCGTGACGGAGACTTCGCATTGTCAGAGCTGGAGTAGACACCATGGACCCCAGTGCGGTAGTATGGCCCGCGTCATGGGAAGGACAGGAAAATAGGGCTATTGTGCGTGGAACCGCAAACACAATGTGCTTGGAGTTTGGAGGTGTGTTGTGGTTGGAGGCACAATCCCCACAGAGTTCCGCGAGACCGGCGATATCCAAGGCGGAATGAAGGTGTCAAAGGTGCAATCTGGGTGAGTCAGGTCAATCCATCAAGGTGCAATTGTGGAGGTGCCAAGATGCATCGAGTCACGGCCATTGGCTCGGGATTGGAAGGGTTTAGCTTTTGCCTATCGTCTCCATCAGTACTGTATCTGACACAGGCAGGGACCAAGGCAGCCCTTCACCTCACATCTCTGACACCTTATCGCCCTCCGTCTAGCTTAATCTGAGCAAATGGCCTGAGATTTCCCAAAACAGTAAATGCGAAGAACTACAGGGCTGCGGATGCTCCAAATGCACGAGATGGACCACCAGGCCTACGGGTCCGATGCGATGGGTTGGAACCAGGAGCTTGCAGCCAGCGCAGTAGGCAGAGCAGCAGAAGCATCAGGCAATGGAGAGAGGGCCAGACAGGAAAGGGGGATGAAATGGGGATCGAACGGTTCCAGGCCATGCACAGTTCTCTGACGAGGAAAGTGGAAAGTGCGTAGATCGCTCTTGCGATGCACCAGCTGCAATCCGCTGGATTGTGGCAGATCTAGCGTCCAGGCCCCTGGAACAGCGATATGGGCCGCTTCTGGAGCCACCCACCACAGCATATCCGCAGCAGGATAGGTTGAGCGTCAGGGTTAGGCGGAGTTTGAGGGTGTGCGATCGCCGGACCAGTGGGGAAGTGTGACCGGGAGGAGAGCGAGCGCATTGGCGAGAGGAGGTGGACCGGGCCGACCAGCTGGACCAAGGGTCCAGCTTGGGCAATGGCCAGCACACACAACACTCCACGCAGCAGCGACGCAACTGCCCTTAACACTGCGCTCCTTCCCCCGTTCCGACAGCCTCCCATTCCACCGTGTTTCAGGACTTTGCACCCAAACAATATCAACAATAGCACGTGACGCGGGCTTCGCATGATCGGTCCCCCTTCGACGCAGCCAATAGCAGGGGGCGCAGACCTCTGAGTCAGCATGGACCCAGTTCCGCGGCCGGAGTACTGCAGCAAGCCCATGGCGGTGGGCGTGGCGCTGTGGGCCGAATTGGGCCAATCGCTGGTCCAGGCGGCCTCTGCTCAAGGGCTCAGGCCTCCGCCTAGGACCAGCAACTCCGGACACCCCCACAGCTTTGTCCAGTTTGGGCCAAAAGTTGGCCGATTGTCCCAAAAAGTTGCAGATTGTTCCAGACAATCAAACCCCTCAGGTGGTGATTCCCAGAAGGCACAAAAAGCAATGCAATGGGGGTAAAGCAGTCTCCGGAAGCGGCTGCCGAGTGCAGGGCGTGTATATGCAGGGCAAACAAATTTTCAGCGTATTGCATATATATATGGAGAAAGTTGTCCTGTTCATCTGCACCAATACTACCACGAGCCGTCTCTTCCCCACGGCCCTTCTTATTTAGTCTTTGGTGTTTCCCGCTCGAAATGGAGTCGCTCGCCCGTGTTTCTATGAACGTCTGTCCCTTCGTCAAGTCCTCGTCCACCCAGGCCATGCGCCAGTGGAGCAAGCAAACCGGCGGTTTGGCTAGCCAGGCCCGCCAGTGTCCCATCATGGGTGCCGCTATCACTGCCCGCGAGTCTGTCCGCTGCTACTCGTCGGCCTCCAAGCCCGTCAATGCTACCGCCTCCTCGAGCATTACCCCTCCTTCCACTGGTTCCGCCTCGGCTCCTTACTCGTTTAAGGCCGACCAGCTCACCGGCTCCAAGTACGACCTCTCGTCCAGCGAGACCTCCTACGACTACCAGGGTTTCTTGTTGGGCGAAATGGACAAGAAGCGTACCGACAAGTCGTACCGTTTCTTCAACAACATTAACCGTTTGGCCCAGGAGTTCCCCAAGGCCCACCGTACCGAGGAGGCCGACAAGGTCACCGTGTGGTGTGCCAACGACTACCTTGGCATGGGTCGCAACGAGCAGACCGTGGCTGAGATGAAGCGCGTATTGAACAAGTACGGTGCTGGCGCTGGTGGTACTCGTAACATTGCTGGCCACAACCTTCACGCCATCCGTTTGGAAAGTGAGATTGCAGCCTTGCACAAGCATGAGGCTTCGTTGGTGTTCTCTTCGTGCTTTGTTGCCAACGACGCCGTTTTGTCGTTATTTGGTCAAAAGATTAAGGATTTGGTCATTTTCTCTGACGAGTTGAACCACGCCTCTATGATCCAGGGTATTCGTCACTCTCGTGCCAAGAAGCACGTCTTCAAGCACAATGACTTGCATGATTTGGAGATGAAGTTGGCCCAGTACCCCAAGTCCACCCCCAAGTTGATTGCTTTTGAGTCTGTGTACTCCATGTGCGGTTCCGTGGCCCCTATTGAGGCCATCTGTGACTTGGCTGATAAGTACGGTGCCCTCACCTTCTTAGACGAGGTCCACGCTGTGGGTATGTACGGACCTCATGGTGCTGGTGTAGCCGAGCACTTGGACTTTGAGGCCCACTTGAAGTCTGGTATTGCTTCTCCTGCTACCTCCACTGTCATGAGCAGAGTGGACATGGTGACTGGAACTTTGGGTAAGGCTTATGGCTGTGTCGGTGGCTACGTCACTGGTAAGGCCACCATGATTGACTGGTTCCGTTCTTACGCCCCAGGCTTCATTTTCACCACCTCGTTGCCTCCCTCGATCATGGCCGGTGCCTCCACTTCCATCCGCTACCAACGGGCCACCTTGAAGGACCGTGTGGCCCAGCAGAAGAACACTCGTTACGTCAAGAACAACTTGAACAACATCGGTATTCCCGTGATCCCCAACCCTTCGCACATTGTGCCTGTGTTGGTTGGTAACGCTGCGGACGCCAAGCGTGCTTCGGACTTGTTGCTCAACAAGCACAACATCTATGTCCAGGCCATCAACTTCCCCACTGTTCCAATTGGTCTGGAGAGATTGAGAATCACTCCCACTCCCGGCCACGGCCCAGAGATCTCCAACCAGTTGATCGGTGCCCTTGATTCCGTTTTCAATGAGTTGTCGTTGAACAGAATCTCTCAGTGGGAGAGCACCGGCGGATTGTGCGGTGTTGGCGACCCCTCGGTTGGCGAGGTGCAACACGTCTGGACTGATGCCCAGTTGAACTTGACCGATGCTGATCTCAACAGCAACGTGATGGATCCCGTCATCGAGCCTGTTGGTGTTTCTTCTGGTGTAGACAGCTATTAGTTGAGACGGCTATTAGTATATGCTAGCTTTTAGTTTATGTTTCATTGGACATTAGGATGTTTTTATAGTCGCCATGTCAAATATGATCTGTTCTACTTGTGTGTATATATATAAGGGGCTGGAGATATCGGCGAATTTTAGGGAAGAGAATGGAAACGGCAAAAAGCGATAGCTCCGGCGCCCGAGTCAATTTTGGGGCCGTTTGCATGTTAGGAGGGTGCGGCTTAAATGTAGGTTACAGAGGGGAGACAGAATTGCAGGAAACGTCAGTGAATGGGCCAATTAGATACAGAGTTGGCAAGGTGGTGAGAACAAGGTGCGAATGGGAAAGAGAGATAGGGACTCGAGAATAGAGGAAATGAAGATCATGACGTGGAGAGAGAATATCCAGGAGCTCGGAGTATCATAGGATTGGTATTCGGAAGGTCGGAGGTTAGAGTGACGTGGTAGTCTTGTGTTGTCTTAGTTGATGAGAAGTTACATATTGAGAAGTTAAGAGGTGATATTCTACTAGTTCTTCGTGCTACAGGGACTCGACAAGAGGTCACTAGCAATGCGGAATCATCTGTAAGGAGAAATGATAGACAGTTATGCTTTTCAATAAATGAAAATCCAATGTGTCATTAGTTAGACTTAGAGATTTCTGTTCCCTTTGTCATTTTTCAGCCTTCATTCACACAGTTGTAGATTTTCCTTACTAGGGTACTTCGGGATATCTTCCGAAAGTCGCTCACAGTAGTCCAACCAATTGAATGCTCTTTCCTTGAACTCACTTCAGTAGGAGGAAATGATAGCAGGAAATATTCTTGCAGCTTCCCGTCTTTAATCGATGGACATGTTCCATTTCTTGATGATAATTCGCAGTAATCGAGCCTCAAAACATACTTCAGAGCTATGGCAATTTGGTGATAATATCGATTAGGACAAGATTTACCTCGGAATAGATCGTTCCCCAACCCAGGTATTTCATTCTGTATGTCTATAGGTAACACATGAGGCCTGTCTCGAATAATTCAAGAATTGCGCTTCAGCCCTAATATTCAAACTGTTCTTTTACTTATTTATTATTGTAGTATACTTCACTGCAAATTTCGTTTTCATTCCCCCTTAATCTCTCTAGAAATAACGGCAGTCCTTCATGATAGAGCTGGAAAATCCAGAATGAACGACAAAACTAATGACATTTAATTATATGGAAATGATGCTCCATACATAATTATACTACAGCAATCCTTTGAAACCAACTTGGACTTTCGGGTGAGAACTGGAACAAATTCGTCAAATTGTCAGTATTATTAGCTCCAGATTCATTCCAATACAAGATCTGGGTGAAACAACCCAGAAGATGTTTTTTCGGACTGGATCTTGTGGTTTCTATTCCATGCTGTCACTTCCTGTATAGTGTGCCTCTATATATTTTATCTGGACTTATACGTGTTGTGGTTATTACACGTCCAGATATATACCGTGATTGTTTGTTTATGTCCACATCACCATGGATAAGTCACAGCTCGTTAAACTATACACGAACAGGCTTGTTCGGGCGTTAGTCCCGGCAGAATACGGGCCTGAATTTATCCAGAAACTTAGTTTGGAATTAATCTCAGCTCTAAGCGCCCCAGAATCCTCAATTGACTCCAACCAGAAACAGTACCAAATAGGCCAGATAACCTCCAGATTCAAGTCCCACTTCCTCAGCCATGGCCACCACGAAGAATGGGCCACATTCCAACGTGCATTGGAGTCGTTGGGTCAGATCAACACCTTGGACCAGATCTACAATTACTTGGTGTTCTTGAGCGCACTTCATGAGGGTCCATCGGAGCATTCTCCGGCCCAAAAGCATGTCCATCCGGCCATCAGTCCCGGCAGTGATTTCTACAGTCCTTCCCCAGTGATTCCTTCGAGTCGGCCCTATACAAGAAAAAACCCCGAGTTTTCAGGAGGAAGCTCTGCTCCCCATGATTTTCCCCAGTCTTCACCCTATCGAGAAGGCTCGGTTTCATTGAGCCAGGTGATATCGCCCTACTACGAAACCATGGCCGAGGAAACCATCTTAACCTACCTTTCCTACAGTCTTCTCGGCCTTGATTCCAAGTTACTTGCATTCAACTTCGATACCCACATCGAAATCCCCTCCAACATCAACAACAGTTATACCGGAATCCTCTTTGACGTGCTCGAATGCGCTTTGCTCTACAGAAGTATCCACCGGTTTGCTCAAACCCACAAGGGAAAATTGAATTCTCCCATCAAGACTGCATTTCTCACAATGTTGGAGTTCCAATTGACAGAATATATCAACCACATAAACCAGCTTTTTAACACCCAGCCCACTTCCCTTATTTCCGTTTACAATAGCATTTTCGACTGGATATACAAGCTCAGACTCCTCTATTCCTTGGTGCTTCAGGTTCTAGACACCAATGGATACGACTTCCTTTCCAAGGTGTATGAGTTGAGTAAGTTTGGTGACTCCAGTATACAAAAGTTGGCCTCAGAAATATTTACCAAGATTTCCCAGCCATACTACCAAATAATAGAGCACTGGATCATCAACGGAGAACTCATAGATGAAAGCGACGAATTTTTTGTCAAATTCGATTTCGAAAAGAACGACTTCAACGATATAATACAGTTTTTGCCTTCAAGAATTCCTTTCTTCATCACCAAGGAATTGAGCTATAAAATATTGCAGATTGGCAAAACGTTGATATACTTGAACAAATACTGCAAGGAGTTGGTCTGGATCAACCAATACAGCAACAAGTATTCTCAGCAGATATTCCATGTGAATCAGGGCTTGCAGAGCATGGACACTGATTCATTCAATGCATTGATAAAACAACAATACCAACAATTGTTGAATTATTTCACCGTGATGATCTATGGGCCTAAGAATGAATTGGCACAACATCTTTTCAACTTCAAAAAGATATATTTCTTGCAGAATAATGATTTCATCGATTCTATCATTGCTAATGGAGTTGAATTGTTCAATGAGCCATCCACTATGATTTCGTCGAATTATTTATCCAAGATTCTCAGTGAATCGATCAGGGGCTCATCTCTACAATATAATAAGTATTCAAATCGACTCGATGCACGGGTTCTTGATCCAGTTCACGGAAATATTGGGTGGGAGGTGTTTACCTTGGAATATCGCATAGAAGATTTGCCTATCAATTCATTGTTGGAACCGCAAATGGTGCAGTATTTGAAAATGTTCAACTTCTTGTGGAGACTTCGTCACTTGCAATACTTGTTGAACCAGAATGCCATCGAGTGTGCTGGGTTGCGCAAGAACGAATTAAAGAAAATCCACGCCAAATACATACGGCTCAAGCGTGGAGCACGCATGAGTATTCGTGATAAGAAAATCATGTGGCTCATGAAGTCGTTCAACACCATCAGCATGATCCGTTCAACCTTAGTTAAATTCATGAATGCATTGTTGCAGTACTTATCATTCGACGTGGTGGAGGACGCGTACAATAACCTATTGGTGGACAAGTTATTCCAATCGAGTCAGTTACGAGGCAACAAAGACGATGAAGGATACGAGAATCACCAGCTCCAGCTCTTGAGCAAGTTGAACCCGAAATTTCTCGCATCCCTCGGAAGCAGCGTCCACAATACAACCCCCGATATCATCGTGCACGAGATGAATGAGCTCACAGCAGATGCCATTATAGGGGTGCATGAGAAATATTTGGAGCATATCGTTAAGAACAAGCTCATTCGAGAGGACCTGGTGGGAAAGGGCAGCAAGGTCAGCTTCATCGAACAGATCTACCGGCTTCTCGAGACTACGTTCCAGTACTTCAAGAGTGCAGAGGAGTACAACCACTTGGTGGTGAACTACGTGTTGATCCTAAACATCGAGGCGTCGCGAGACCACGAGGATCTCGACGACGAGATGGTGGACGTGGAGGCGCTCCAGGATACCGAGGACAAGCTCCATGCCATAATGGGGCGGATTTACGGAGAGTTCTACCCCCGGTTCGTGAGAGGACGTGACGAGTTCGTAAAGGACCTTCGTATGGACCATGATCTTCGTCCCATGGTGCACATGTTTGTGTGATATGCGCTTACGGACTCGAGCTCGTAAATGGAGTGGCAGAAAACGTCTCGCCAAAATCACAGGCACAAGATGTGCAGCAATTATGGTGGAGCGTCAACAGAGAGAACGCGCAGTGAGTACCGATACCTTAGATCTGGTTATCTGCACGATCTAGACGAACCAGTTGGTTTCGTCAATCTGCACACCTGGCTACTTCAGTGTATCACCTGTCAGCCTCAACCCATTTCCTTCCCTCAACTTCACTCGGTCCCATTGGCCCACTGAAAAATCGAAACGCGACCCCAGACCAGATCACAACGGCCCCCACAAAACGGCCCCAAAATGGGCCCGAAAGGTGCACCGAGGTCCGACGCAAATGCCGCAGCGGTGACGTTGTCAACAGACCATCGCCGTCGTCTTTGTCGACGCAGAATCTCAGCCCCATCTCTGTACCCCGGACCTTGTTGTTGGCCCTTGCCTTGTCCGGCACATACCACAGCACACCACCCGCACCACCACTCGGGCCTCGGTTGCGCAGTGTCCGAAAAGATATAAAGCCCCAGACTTCTCCAGTTTCGCTTGTCAACTCAAAAATGGAAGAAGTCGACAGTGTATTAGTGGACAACGTTAAGTCTTTTGCTGCCGGAGGGTTCGGTGGTATATGGTACGTAAAGGACACCCGCCATGGACATCAGGTTAGTCCTGCTTAGCAGTAGGTGAAATCTGATGTCCAATGATAGCTCAGTGACAGCTCAATGATAGCATAGTGATAATAGGTCTTTAGCATTAGGTGAATAAGAGTTAGGTGAATACGAACAGGTGAATACGAACAGGTGACATTGGATTCGGTGAGAATGATTGGCATTGTTGATGGTGATCCCATTGCCATGGCCTCTTAGGTGGTGGTAGCTCCGCTACCATGTGTTTATTCAACTCAGATCATTCCTTCTATCAACACAGATAGCTCCTTCCTTCCACGGTCGCTACGCCGTTATTTCCACTAGCTTGCTATTCATGCGCAGAAAGCGCTTACCAGTCTTCTCCACCTATGTTTTTCATCATGCCAATTCCATGCTATTGCTGATTACTTCACTACTCCCTCGCTCCTCATACTAACGCCAGTGCTGTTATCACAGGCCACCCCTTCGATCTCGTCAAGGTCCGTCTCCAGACCGGCCTCTACAAGTCCTCCGTCGAGTGTGTCAAGACCACCATCGTCAAGGACGGCTTGCCAGGCCTCTACCGTGGTGTCCTTCCTCCACTCTTGGGTGTCACCCCCATGTTCGCCGTGTCCTTCTGGGGTTACGACGTCGGAAAGCGCATTGTCGGCAGCTTCACCGGCAAGACGCCGGAGCAGTTCTCCATTGCCAACATCTCCACTGCCGGTTTCATTTCTGCCGTTCCCACCACCCTCGTGGCGGCTCCATTTGAGCGGATCAAGGTCATGATGCAGGTGGCCGACGGCAAGGGCGCCACCATGGGCTCGGTGGTGAAGGAGATGTATCGTACCGGCGGGATCCGGTCCATCTTCAAGGGCTCGGTGGCCACCTTGGCCAGAGACGGCCCTGGTTCGGCCCTCTACTTCGCCACCTACGAGTACTTGAAGAAGAAGTTGTCGCTGCCTGGTGAAGACATGTCGCTTTTGGCCATCTCCACCGCTGGTGGTTTTGCTGGTGTGTCTATGTGGTTGGGTGTTTTCCCAATTGACACCATCAAGTCCACCCAACAATCTTCCAACGTCAGTGTCTCCATTGCACAGACCACCAAGAACATCTACGCTAAGGGCGGCATCAAGGCATTCTTCCCCGGTGTGGGTCCTGCATTGGCCAGATCTTTCCCTGCTAACGCCGCCACCTTCGTTGGTGTGGAGTTGGCCAGAAAGGCCCTTGACAGTGCGATTTGATAGACCTATTTATTAGACTCCTAGAGCAATCCATGGCATATGAAAGAGCGTAGATCGTGACTATTGGATGTCCGAGGTACTATGCAATTTGAGCGCCCCAAGTACAGTTACAGAGTCCAAATGCTACTAGACAATAGAAGTCTATATGTGAATATTTAATCAGTTAAAAGGTGTGAATAGAGCTATCTGCGATTAATAGTGTAGTTGATGTGAAATGATAACTGGAGGTCAACAGAGAAGAATTGGATGCGTTGTGAAGTATTAGAGTTAGCCGAAGCTTGAACTTAGTGCTTTTCGAATGCATCGTTACCGTCTACTAAAATACCCAGAACAAATCGAGTCTTCAGTGAAAAACATGCACCTTCATTTGTCCAAGTACAGTCTTTTGGACTCCAGTAGCTCCATCCTATGTCGTAATAATTATTAGGTGTACTTATTGTTATGGCCTCCAGTAAATACTTACTTGAACTCCAGTATATTCTCCATTCAATTAGTTAGAAACTTTCTCAACTCTGACAAACTCCTGGTCGAATGACCGCTAGTCGCTTGGGTATTACAGGAAGAAATATTGGCCAATTCACTCCAACCTTGTGGTCTCTCTATGTATTCTTATTACTCTCTAATAGTGGCCTTGAAATAACCGTGAAAATGCGATAATTGACTTGCCACTAAGTAATATCGAGCCTAGACTCAGTTTCGACTACACCGTTGCCCTATATTAATTCATAGAATATCACACACAACCTCCCGTGGCTTTATTCCAATTATTCACTATTCCTACATTTATTCAGCATATTGCCGCTTATGGGTCTGGCTCGGTCCAACCAATCTATACGTAAAGAATAATATAATAAGTGTTTTAAGAAATGGGTGAAAAATTACAAAATTTGAACCGTAAAACACACAGAGACCCCAACAAAGAACAAGACCAATACTTTGCCGCCACTGTAAGTGCCATTGCCCCCACTTCTTCCATACTGCCTCCTAACTCTACTCCCAAAGGTCGTGCGCACACCGCCACACCTGGTCAACGAAATTTACTACAACTGCTCCACTGTCGATAAGATAAAGCCGTCCGCATTCTATCACCCAATTCCACCAAAATGTCGTTATCAGATGAACAGGTATGTCTCCCTTGATGCCCACGTCCGCATTGTCCAGTTTTCCCGATGGATACTAACGTCTTAGGTAAAATCAGAGCTTAGCAAGATGCAAGCGTTCATCCAAAAGGAGGCCCAGGAGAAGGCCAAGGAGATCCGCTTGAAGGCCGACGAAGAATACGAAATCGAAAAGGCCTCGATTGTGAGAGCAGAAACCGCCGCCATCGACTCCACCTACGAACAGAAGTTGAAGAAGGCCTCGTTGGCCCAGCAGATTACCAAGTCCACCATCGCCAACAAGACCAGATTGCGGGTTTTGTCCACCAAGGAAGAGGTCTTGGAAGAGATCTTCACCGAGGCCGAGAAGGAGTTGAAGAAGGTCACCTCCAACAAGGGCCAATACAAGCCAGTCTTGACCGGCTTGATCGAGGAGGGTTTATTAGCATTATTGGAAAAGGAGGTCTCCATTAGAGTCAGAGAGGCTGACGTCGCGTTGGCCAAGGAGGCCGCTGAGGATGCCGCCAAGGCGTTCGAGGAGAAGACCAAGTTCCCCGTGACCATCACCGTCGAAGAAACCTACTTGAACAAGGACGCCGATGGTGGTGTTATTGTCATCAACTCCACCGGCAAGATCGAGGTCAACAACACCTTGGAAGAGAGATTGAACATCTTGAACCAAGTCGCCTTGCCCGGTCTCAGATTGGAGTTGTTCGGCATCTCTCCCTCGAGAAAGTTCCTCGATTAGTCACCATCGACTCGTTCTAATTCTTTAAGGACGCTGTTGCGACCTGGCGACCTGCTCCCATTTTGATACTATATTCTTTATTCTTCCATAATAATACTTTTTGTCTAGATGTAGCCAATTTAGTACTTAGGCCTCTAAGTCTTCGTACAGTTATCAATTCTTACTATGTGGTTCATATGCAGGCAGGCCTAAAAATTCTGAATAGACCATACTTCTTCCTATATTCTGCCACCACCGCCTTCCAGCTGGCAATAAATACCATTTCCTTGGATAGTCCTCTCCCATAACCCGGAAGGTGCCCATATATCCAAAAATCTGCATCAATAAGGCTAAATTTTCGAGGATAGTCGCCGAATTAGACATTCATCGCCACTCCGAAACCGGCGCTATTGCCCAGTTCTTGCATCGAAACTACACCCATTGCCTCTTTGAGGCTTGCAAACAACATGGTATATCGATTTTGCCTCGGTAGCCGAACAGCCGTGGTCGAAATTCTCCGACCCCGGGCCCTTTTCCATCAACACCTTCGCATTCCTCATCGAGCATTGCATTATCACCCTTCCCTCAAGAGTCCATACACGGACAAGTCGATTATCTCCAGAAACAAATCCACTCAGGTCAAACCCCGAACCCCTGGCTCTGCTAGTGCTTCCGAGGAGCCTACCCACAAAGGCATCCAGCCCATTGCCCCTAATGACCTTTACGTTTCGTGCACCACCTTTGATAATAAGGGAAACATCACCGGAGTGTCCCAAAAGTTCCATAAGATGAACTTCTTGAAGCAGAACTTTCTCTTTCCTCGTGATTTGCGCAAGATTGATACGTCTTCTGTGGATGTGATTCCTTCCATCATGGTAAGACCACCCCATTCCATCCTAGTCAACTTGCTTCATATCAAAGCAATTATCAAGAAGGATTCCGTGATGATTTTCGATACCTCGACGCCTTCGGTGGCCACCAAGTTGGGTATCTTCATGTACGACTTGGAGTTGAAGTTGAAGCTTCCCTCAGAGATTCCGTATGAGTTCAAGGCATTGGAAAGTATTCTTGTCAGTGTGATGAGCTCTTTGGAGTCTGAATTAAATCACCATCGCCGTTCATGTGGAAGGATTTTGACGGATTTGGAAAACCAGATCGATAGAAAGAAGCTACAGGACCTCTTGATCAAGCTGAAGAAATTGGCTTCATTCCATCAGAAATCCATTCTTATCAAGAGCGTCTTGGAGGAGTTGTTAGACAACGATGAAGATTTGGAGGCCATGTACTTGACCAATAATATCGAGCTGTCTGGGGACAATTACGAGGAGATCGAGATGATTTTGGAGTCGTACTACAATCAATGCGATGAGATTGTGCAGCAGGCTGGAAGCTTGCTTAACGATATCAAGGTCACTGAGGAGATCATCAATATTATTCTTGATACCAATAGAAACAGCTTGATGTTGTTTGAGTTGAAGATTACAGTGTATACGTTGGGATTCACAGTGGCCACTTTAGTGCCGGCATTCTACGGAATGAATTTGAAAAACTATATTGAAGAATCCACTTGGGGATTTGGACTTGTGGTGGTGGTGTCGTTGATTCAAGGTGCCTTGATAACTATGCTCAATTTCAGAAAGTTAAAAATGGTCCAGACCCTTACCATGGGCGATTCCAGGGGCAAGAGCTTGTCCCGGGCCTATATGGGAGACAGACGAACCTATCATAAGGACTCGTGGTTCTACCGACTCATCCACGGCTCCAGAAGAACCACCTATCACTATCCGTCTAGAAAGGACAAGGATGTGATCTGGCGTATGATTAATGACGACAAGCCATTGAAGTGAACAGGCAGTTTGAAAGATGGGGACTAATGAGCTGTTGATCGTAACAAACAACACCAATGGTAGCACAAATGAGCTTGGCGATTTAATCAACCAGATGCTTTAATCAACTTGGTGCTAATGACTTTTCATAGATTTATTGCATAATACTTGTACATAGCAGGCAATCGGATACATTTAATTCTTGTTTCTAGTATCAAAAAGACTAATCTAAAACCCTTATAAATGCTTCAAATACTCTGAAGAATCTGTTACAATAAATTCTTAGAATTTGAATAGCTTAAATTTGATACTTCCCGTACAGCTGTATTCTCTCTCTATTTGGGTTTCTGGTTTCTCGAGAATATTCCATATTCATCCAGTCAAATTCTCTGTCGCAGCTACAACGGTTCACGGGTCCCCTTTTATTATGACCCATCCAGAATCTGTCCACACTCTACAGAATTTCAAAGATTAATAATTTCATGATATAAGTACAGCAGTGCAGAGCTTCAGTCGGAGTCGCCATCCGAGTCGGAGCCATTCACTACCTCTTCCTCCTCCTCGTCGCTGTCCTTAACGTAGCCCGGTAAGTCGTTTTCGTCGGTGGGTTCAGGAATTTCAGTGACGGTATCTATAGGTTCATTGTCGTCGAACTTCTTATGCTTGCTTTTGGGAGAGGCAGAAACTCCGGCCGAAGAAGAGGCCCGGCGCTCTCTAAACACTGGCTGGGCATCCTTCTCAGCTCCGGGCTTGATCAAGGTACCTTCCACAGACACTACTCTTCCGGCAGAATGGATGGCCTTGATGGAGAACTGCAACTTGCCCTCAACCTTGACACCGTTCTCGTCAGCCCAATGGCCGAAGGACTTGTACTTGGAGGCGGACTCTGTGTCTTCCTCGGCCACCTCGTCCTCCTGGCTAGGTATGAAGCTCCAGCCCTGGGGAATGTTGTATTTCTTGATGGATGCATTGAAGGTGTCGTGGACCAACAAACCCAAGTGGGATGCGGTCTGCATGTAGATGTAACCCTCCAACACGTCGCCGACCTGGGGCCTCCATATCAACAAGTCGAGCGTGATCCACAAGAAGGTGAAGGGCGATGAGCATTCGATCTTGGCTATGGAGATGGGCTGGTTTTCCGAGTCGGTACTTATGTTATCGCTGGACAATTGGATGTTGGAGTATGCTAGCACCACGCCCTTGGCCTTGGCGAAGTAGTTCATGATGAGGGGGTCCAAGTGCTGGGCCTTGATGCCGTTGATGGGGTTGTTCAAGTGCATTGGGGCTAACGACACGAACATTCTGGTGGACACTTTGTGGAAACATTGGGAGATTCCGTTCTCGTTGAGGATGTTGGTGCTTTGTGGAATGATGCTGGGCCTCTTTGCTGAAGGCATCTCGCCTTCCAGGCTTCTCTTGGACATGTTGTGGTGAGATGAGTGGTTGGTGAATTTTTCAGTGAAATTTTGCGATGAGACTTGAGTGCGAAAACGTGAGATGGGCTTGGGAGGACATGTGTAGGAAGCGAAGAGGCACCTGTTTGGGAGAAATTGGACCTTTTGATTCTTGTAATGGTATTGTTGCTACTTGGGGTTGATGGTGTGTTAATTTGGAGTTGTTGGGTGCAATTTTGGCCTAGTTTACATGTATTGTAGATTCCTATAATATTGCTACTATGGAGTCCATATCGTGCGTGGGTACTAGAGGCCTGGAAATTGAGGTTGCCTAGAAGTACAAGTGTAGGAACTACTGGAAAGGAAAGCACTTCATGAGAAATCGGTGGAAATTTCATTGGACCTATCATTATTGCCTACTGTATAAATAAACCTGTTGTAACAGCTTGGGAGGACTGTTCCAATTAGCAATATCGGAGCTTCAATGCATTTAGCATATTAGAGTTATTCTGTAGACACTATTTAGTCGTCTTGTTCGCCATTAGTGGCTATATCAAACCGCTCCTAATTTAGCGTGGGCTTAATTTTAAAACTTACCTCTGATTTATCAAATTAACCATGGGCTTTGCTTTAATCTAATCCTGATCTTATTTCTACTTGAATCAACATTTTCTCTCTAGTTTAAAAACGTTCCTAATTCTAAATCCATTTCTACTGGTGTTTTTCCCTAGGCTAGTCTTTTAATACTTTTGCTCTTCAATCCAATTACAGCACTTAATTCTAGATTAATTATTTCATGTTCAATACATAGTCCCAATATCTGTCTATTATACATGTAAATCATCTATGCCCTGTCCCTAATTTTAGCAAATCCGAACGCTTCACTACTATCCTGTCTATCCAAATGGTGTCTGAAATTAATACTCTCTTCTTGCTTGAAGCTCTGGTCTTTCTTTTTGAAGGAATAGTTGATATTAGGAGCTCGGAATACAGCGAAGTTCTTGAGAATTCGGTTGGAATACTTGCTGGGTGCATCTTCAGCCTCGCTGTATTCGGGGACACCAGTGAAGCGGACTTTCTTGCAAATTCCACTGGAATTGACGGACAGTGACGACGAGGTATACGTTTCCTGGTCACCTGAAGCATCAGAGGCAGGTGACGAAACACTGTTACGTTGGGTATTCTTTCTGGTCAATTGGGCCCTGGAGGAAACAATCCTCGTAATTGGAACCGTTGCAACCGGAGCAACAGCAGAAACAGCAGGTGCTGCTGTCGATTCAACTGTGGGGGCTTTGTTCAGCTCAGTTGAGTTTTCATCCAAAACAGAGAGCGAAGCTGTAGCTTCTACAACTTCTGGATCTGATGAGGTTGATTCAGTAGGGCGTCTCAAGTTCACAGAACCTGGAAGATTGGGGTCATACGTCACAGAGGTAAACAATTCCTTCTCCTGTGTTACCAAAGTACCAGACTTAGCTGCCTTTCTCAAGTGATTTTGCAATCTCTGATTAGCACTCATCCTGCTTACAACAGGAGGTTTCTTCACGTCCGAATCTTCCTCGGCGACGGCTCGCAATTCATTTTGA
The DNA here is from genome assembly GCA_030565345.1 of Suhomyces coccinellae. Classification (NCBI taxonomy): domain Eukaryota; kingdom Fungi; phylum Ascomycota; class Pichiomycetes; order Serinales; family Debaryomycetaceae; genus Suhomyces; species Suhomyces coccinellae. The sequence goes on from JAJMBP010000034.1 coordinate 71,761, forward strand.
ATTTTGTTGGGAGTGGTCACCGATTTTTCAACAGTAATCGAATTTGTACTTGATTTTCTGGAGGTCGAAGGCGATCTTCTCAATGGCTTTGATCCAGAACCTCCTGAAAGAGCTGCTGCGGCCCCTGATGCTGCCTCGCTGACTGAAATGCTTGGGATTGTGCTGACTAAGGGTTGTGAATTGGAACGACGGCGACCAACAGGTGGCTCAGTTTCAACCTTTGGTGATTCAAGATTGGTCAATGAGCTATTGGAATGGCTGAAGATGGCCGAAGCAGGCCGACGGATTGGAGACTTGGCAATCGAAGCGGGTGGTTGAGAAGGCGCCAATGCATTGCGCATAGGAGAAGTGATGGAGCCTCTTCTACCCAAACTAGCAGAGCCGTTACTATTCACACTCGACACTGACGAAGAACGTGAAGGTCTGGTTGTTAGTTTCGGAGCTTCATTAAGATCCAACTTCTTCAACTTGGTTTCGACTGGGTTAGTAGACGAGGTATTCAAAGCAATTGGCTCAGGTACCAGCATACTTGAGGTGCTCGTCAAACTATTCAAGGAGCTAGTACTGCTGGATGGCTCAAGAGCCTTGGTTTTCTGGGTACTCTTGTATATTTCAAACAAGTTCCTCTTTGGCAACTGGTAAACTCTTCTGAACCGCAATTCAGCGATGATCCACGTACGTCCGAATTCCTCGAACTTCTTGATATTGGACTCAAGAATGGTGCAGGTCTGACCAACAAAATTACTGAAATCATTGATACTCTTGAGACTCACTTCAAAACGAGAGTTGGGGCGGATAAATCTCGTGAGGTTGGCGATTACAGTACCATTCTTTTTGGCCGAATTGAAAATATCGTCCATGCTGGTCAATAAATTGTGCTTGAAGTACGCTGAATTCTGCGATTGGAAAAGCAACTTCTGGTCCAGTAAGTGCTGGTGGTTGGAGAGGTAAATTTTTCTTCCGAATCGCCTGAAAATGGTGTACAAGTCGTTCAAACGCAAGGTCAAGAGGAAAATTCGGTGCAAGGAGTATCTGAAGTTCGGCAAGTGCTCGAGGCCGTGCTTGATAGTCTTGAACTTTTGAATTATGGGTTTCAATTTGTCGACATTTTCCTGTAAGTGTTTTGTGATCAAAAAGAGCATTTTGAAGTCCATGTCGACCAAGGTGGCCTCTATGAAGTCTTCGTTCAGAAGCAAAGTCTCATCACGGGGAATGGGAAAGTAGACGTTGCTGAGGGTCAAATCGATATCGGTGGCGGAGTCGAAGAGGTCGTTTTGAATCAAGGAGTCGACTTTCTCAAAGTAGTCTGGCGCAAGCTCAAACGACTGTTTTGCTTCGATCTTGGCCTGCTCCAACCGCTTTTCGTAACCCTGGAGACAAATGTTGGACAATGCCTCCAAGATCTTCAAACACTTGAGGGCCACGGGGATCTTGGGAAGCTCAGCAAGTGGGACTACGGCGGTGTCCTGAAGATCGTAGGGAATGTGGGCCACGGCGGTGGAGATGGTGATCTGGGCGGTTTTGACTAACTTGAAGTTGGAGAGGAGTTGCAAACGGGCCTGGAACGCATTGTCGTTGATGGAGAAGAGGTTGCCGGTGAGGAGGACGATGAACTGGATGAGGGGGAGCAGGTCGAAGATTTTGGCGGCTGAGTCGGCCTTTTCCTTGTCGGTGGCTGTGGCGGAGACCTTGGGGGTGCATTGGGCCACAAGCTTCTTGATGCTGTCAATAACCAAGCGGAGCTTGATGATGGAGTACTCATATTGAAGCATCTTGCAGTCGAGGGAGGTAATAAAGGTTGGTCCGGTGGAGGTGGAAGACTGGGGAGCAGATTTGGCAGTGGGCGTAGATTTATCCGGGTTGCTGGTAGAATCTGGGCCGGGTTGAGTGGTTGCTTTGGCAGTTTTGGCGGTTTTATCTGAAATGGTGTTGGAGCCAGGACCCGACTGACTGTCCAATTTGGCGGTGTGAACAGATTTATCATCCTTGACGGGGGGATTTTTTATAGTGGAATCTTGAACAGTGGTATTTTGAACAGTGGCATCTTGAACAGTGGCATCTGAATTCAATTTTTCCCCTTGTTTCACTATTTCATTTTTCTCCTTGTTTTCTTGATCCACTGGGTCTTGATCCTTTTTATCTTGATCCTTTTTATCGTCATTCACTTTATCTTGGACAATTTGATCGTGTTCCACCTTCACTGCGCCATTGGGCTGAGGCCCGAGTTCGGGGACCGACGACATTGGGACAGAACGGTGAGCGGCTGGCCAGCAGACGGATGTCTCGAGAACTGGGCGGTCGGGGCAGAAAGGGGCACGATATCCACTACCTGGAGAAGGGACGAGGATCGGACGAGGAACGGCGCAATTGGCGGGCTCGGTGGGTTGTAGTGACGGCGGTGGCACGGGAGGCAGACGGATCAGAATGGATCACACTGCAGGGGCCGGGCAGGATGGCGGTAGCACTGGTGACACGGTGGTGGCCGTAAAGCGGTGGACAGAAAGGCGCCGGTAGGGATGGAAGCACGGCACGGTACGACACGGAGCTGGGACCGGGCGGGCAGGACGGGGTAGGGGCGGGGCACGGGGTCGGGAGAGAACGGGACAGGAACAGGAGGCAGGCCGGGAGGTAGATGGATAGTTGCTGAAGTATGGGCCAGAAGGACAGGCGCCAGAGTGGTCAGGTGACCGAACTGGATTGCGCAAGGTATTTAGTATAGGTGGAGTGCCGAGACGAGAAAAGAGAAAGTGGAAAAGAGAAAGTGAGAGGTGAGGAGGTGGAAATGAGAGGTGGAAATGAGAAGGAGAGAAATGGGGGAAGGTGGGATAGTGCAACTGTGGAGCAGATGTATAGAGCAAGAGGTTTTAATTGGTGTGTTTAGGGTGTGAATAGGGCTATGTAGTCAGGTCAGTGGCTACAGAGGTAATTGGGGAGAAACGGACAGAGGTGCTACGAGAAATGGGCGTAGCGAGAGGACTACACTAGTGTGAGGAAATAGTGCACAGCTAGTGTGGAAATAGTGCGGCTAGCGAGAGAAATGGGAGGAATCGGGCACGATAGTGAAATCAGCGGGGGAACTGCGCAACCACTTAGGGAGAAGTGTAGGGAGATAATTGCAGCGAGAGTTGTGAGTTGTGAAGGAATGTGCCACTAGAACGACGCTTGTGGTGATAGAATGTTGCGCATCTGGTGTGAAGAATGCCACGTAGTATACGATTCATTAGGGAGAGATTCGTGAGAAGATTGCGACTAGAAAGTGGGTGAATTAGGCTCAGGTTATTACTGCGAAAGAGTGAGACTAGTGAGAGGTTAGGGAGACCTTGCTACTGCGATTGGTGACATTAGTGACGTTAGGGAGAGATTGCTACTGCAAAGACAGTGCTATAAATGACATAAGGAGAGATTTACGCTGCTATAGAAGTACGACTAGTGACATTAAGGAGAGAAATGTTAGGCTACAGTACACTGGATGAGAGATTGGTGCGAAAGTGCCACTAGAAATGTGCACTGTAGTGCTGAAGATTAGTGAGACTTCACTGAACATTACTGAGAAAGTGCGTGAGAGTGCACCATTAATATTTCAACTTTAACTACTCAACCATCTATCACATCCCACGCTACGATGTCCAAAGTGCTCTATTTCGCAGGCACAGTGCTTCTCCTACACGCGGTGTACTCGTCTATGGAGTTCCACCTGCTCCTCAAGAGCGTGCACCACCACGAGTCGGTGTTCCGGGTGCCGACCGACATCGTTCACGAGACTGTGTACGGGTTGGTGTTGATCATTGTGGGGGCAGTGTTGGCGGCCCGTAATGACGTGGTATATGCGGTCAAGGGCGCCGAGTCGTCTGACGATGCATTGCAAGGCATCAACGTCAACGTGGCGGTCAAGCAGGACCACCAATACCTCAGACCCATCGAGATGAAGTCGGCCGTCAAGTTGATGGAGAAAGTGGGCATCAACGACTACGAAGAGCTCGACACACGCTTGGATTACTTCGACGTGGCCCAGAAGCGTCGCGAGTACGCCCAATGGCTCGAGAAGCAATAGAACCTAATACATGAGATCACGACCTAGTGTAGAGAAAGAAGAGATGCTAAAGATGAAAGAAATGATAGTTCAGAACGAATAGCGGATTTATTGAATAAGAGTGGAGAGAATTGATTGAAGAGATTAATCTTAAGGCAATTAGTGAGAGTTAAGTTAATCTGAAGATTTAGATTCGATAGACTTAACATGGAGGCAACAAAATTGAAAATACAAGGAATTTTAGTCTTGAGTTCACGAATAATTGATATCTGATGCTCTTGAAAGCTGCGTTGTGTGTTATTTGGCTGAATCCTTCATATCCTACTGTTCCACGTGAATTAATTTTCAAGACTTTAGGCAACGTCAACAAGATATCGTCAGTAGCAACTCGCTGAAGTGTATATTATTATGCAAAGTCCACACCTGGAATCTAGAACTTTCAGGTTGCAGCGAGACGTGAGTTCTCTGGCATTTGGCTTTTTATTTAGTAGCTAAGATTTTGCCCACTAGAATCTACAAAGTTGCAATTTATTACAGTACGAGAAATTGATATTACTTCACACATAAAATCATTATTGGCCGAATATTTGTTCTTCTGAACCCACCATGTAATTCGCCTTCAGTATTCAATTCTAATAGAGGACGTAATACTATAATAAATATGCAACTACTCTACTATCCCCATTCTAGCATACGAATTGCCTACGTATCTATCGAAATTCACTATTTCTTAGAAAGATTGGTGCTCTGACACCAGAGCATAAATCGGCTCCTTACTTTGCAACTCTTCTCAATATCTTGGGTTTTCAGGATAATTTTCATGACTTTTGCCCGATTCAATTCAAAAGACTCGAAGTACGAGAATAGTAGTGATCCAACGACACGTACCTGTATTCTCATCTTCTCTAGAAAATGGGCCAATTAAAGATCATTCCATTGGATCCACATTAACAGATTCTAAAGGACTATTTTTCATGTCAAATAATTTATATCTTCATCAGCCCATTTGGAAGCCCTCCTCACCTCATGTTGATTGACGTATTTTCTCGATTCTGATCTGATCTCCATCCTCTTATCTGATGCCGATCATCTCATCTCATCTCATCTCAGCTACTAGTTGCAAATATCCGATCTCTATGGTCGTTCCTGACGGATTCTATGATTATTATACGAATATATATGTTTAGAGATGCTTCTTCTGCGCTATCTCGGCCTTGGCCTGCATTCTCTTCTCTCTGTTGGCCTTAGCCTCAGGACCAGCCTCGGTGTCCAAGAAGAAGTCCCACCATCTGAAGGAAGACGAGTAGCCTCCAACAAAGTAATGGTGGTGCAAGTCGTGGTGGTCGGCACCGGCCCAGAAAGGAAGGAAGTTGTGCAAGGACCAGGGGAACTCGTAACCGGAGTGGGAGTCGATGGCCTGGAATAAACGCAAAGTCACCCAGACACACATGGTGAAAAGATGCAAGTCACGGGTGAAGAGACACCACACAACAGGAATACCAACGGTACCAACACCCAACAACATGACCTCGATGGGGTGGGCGTACTCAGCGGCCATGCCGAAAGGAGCAGCGTATCTGTGGTGTTGCTTGTGGATGTACTTGTATAACACTCCGTAGTGCAACGCTCTGTGGAACCAGTAGTGCCATGTGTCTTCGAGGACGAAGAAAATGGCGGTCTGGAAAGCGATTCTGGTCCACGAAGGGAAGGGCACGTCGTACGAAATGCCGATACTTTGGCACACAGGGTGGAAGAACCAGATAGGGAAAGCCTCGAGCACAAAGTGGTGGATGAGCACCGACTTGAAGCACTCCCATTGCTCCTGGTTGCTGGGGAGCTTAGTGTCCTGAATCTTGTACTTGTTGAAGTAGGGGATTCTGTCGATGATGAACCAGGGCAAGGATCTGCCGAAATACACCACTTCGTGCATGAAGAAGAAGATACATCCGGTGGCCAACAAGTCGTTGCCGATGTAGTAGTAGATCGAGGCCCACAACTTCTCGACCAAGCTCAAGTGAGGAAGGTTGTCGAAGTTTTTGAACACACCGGCGATGGTGGTGGCATTCTGGAAACCCGAATAGTCGTTGAACACAGCACTGACCATGGTGGATGATAGTTTGGAGGGAAATCAAACAGTGCCTGGTTTTTATACGAAGCAGAAGCATTTTCTTTTTCGGTGAGCGCACGACTTGTTTTTTTCTTATACGACCGGAACGAGGCGCGTCGTATAGCGAGGCGAAGTATTGTTGTGTGCGACATCTGCGACATTCAAACACGACATTAGGAACCGAGGTCAGGCACCCTGGGATCGGGGCTGTTCCAGGGAAGGGAAAATGGTATGATCGGACTGCGAAACGACGCGAACGAGCGGGGCTTTGCATATCAGAAAGCGTGTGGATGAAGTGTGGATGTTGGGGGTGAAGAGTGACATTTTGTAGAAGATGCGACATTTGCTCTTTAGTGAATAAAGTGGGAATTTCTGTGGAATGCGACATTTGCTCTTAGTGGAACGAGTGAGGTGGGAGATTGGGTGAAATGCGACATTTGCTCTTCGCGTGTCTATCGTGAAAAGTCGCATCAAAACACGACATTACATGTCTCCTAGTCTCCGCGACATCCGCCATCTCACCTCAATTACAGGCTCCCAGTGCACTGTACTACACAGAGCCTGTGGTGCGACGCTGAATTGAACCCTGTCTCCAAACCCCGTTCCAAGTTTCCATGAATTTCCTTATCTCTCACAATTTCGGGCTTTGAGCCACCAGTCGTATATGGATTCAGTCATTCGGGTCCGAAAATGCGTCTCACATAATCGTGGAACGTTCCAAAAGTCCATGACATAAAGATAGACTAATCTTACAAATCAAAATTATGGAGACAGGAGCTCCCGGTTGAGGCTTCTCGGGGTCCAGGAATTTGGGACATTCCAGAGATAAAGCAATAAGCAAATATGGAACTTGAAGTATCAAGTTGGGATTGTAGTAAAATGCAGATTTTCATTTTCAGTAGGATTAATAGCTCACAGCATGGATTTCATAGATTTAGGAAATGTGAGTAGATTGGCTGTATGTGGTCATAGATATTACAAGAGATATTCTATGGAGTTGTAGTGACTCTACTAAATACCAGAGTGCCATAATTAGAGTTGCCAAGTTCAAGCAAGCGATGAACAATTCAAACACACTTCTGTAGAGCTAGCTCTCTTAAAATTAGGTGGACATTGTCCCTAGAGTAGGTGCAGATGTATTGTAGCCAAAAATTTCAGAACAATCATATTGTGGCAGATACATGTATCAGAACAAACCAAAAATAGGTGTGGTGGAGGTATAATAGAGCAACTCTGAATCATCAATACTCTTATACGGACTTAGCACTTCTCCGCCTTTGCTTGTCATGATTCTCCCTACTTTACCGTAAAAAGCAACGAGCACATCGAACCCTCCAATTTTGATTGTCATGATTCCCTACTTTGCCGTAAAAAGCAACGAGCACATCGAACCCTCTAATTTTTCGCTTCCACTCAGATGTACTGGGTCATCTGCATCAAGCAAACCCCCAACTGGTTCCAATTAGATAATAATCCAGTGTTGGTCCAACCTTTACATGGCCCTAACGGTACTGTGCAACGATTTCACCCCTTCATTTGATAAGGCAAGATTCACAACCACCCGCTTCCGTGCCTCTTGAATTAGGTACAATCCACCGGTCCGAAATGTAGTGAATTTTCCGGGAGAATACTCCAGCATATCCGGCAAATGAATATACGTCTAGAATTCCTCCGCCAAGTCAATGCGCTTGTGCGTTACTAGGCAACGTCAAACCAGCACACGTCCGCTATTTTCATGCATCGTATTATCATTTAGTAATAGTGTATTAATTGGAGACTTTGTGATGTGTTTGTCTTTTGTATTTTCTTGCATCTTTTTGTGAAATATTTATTGTCAATGCCGGGCATAGCTATTCTAGAAATGTTACCCCATTTTCCGCCCTGCTGCTTCTAACCATGAGATGAGACAGATTTAGTTCGATTCCCGAAGTCCTGTCAGATCATCTCCCTTGAAAGCATGAAATCAGGCCTTACTATCTGTACCCAGATGTCTCTCGAGAACCAACAAGTAAGAACAACCAGACTTCGCTGAAGAATTGACGATGGGCAATGGGCATGTTATGGAATTGTGGATGCAGATCTATTTTTATTTTTATTCTGATTATTTTTGACAGAACCACGGATATGTCTTATCGTTGAATTTACGGACCCCAAACCCCAATTGGCTTTCGGTTTAATACACCCGTTTCACGAATCCAGTGTTTTCGTACATTGGAGGAAGGGCTGAAGCGACTGGTACTTCCCGTGGCAGTTGTAGTTAACTTTTCAAATTCCTACTCGAAAGACTACTTTGATGAAAACGTATGTAGTATTATATTAAAAGAGTGACATGCACTTCTTCAAGTAATTAGATTAAGTATAAATCATTGAATTGAAAGGGTTTGGATTGCTTACCACTTAGATGGACCACAAGCTTGGCCAGCAGCCAATGGGCTTCTGATAGCAGTGCCCAAAGTGTCAGAAGTGTTGATGACGTTAACACCCCACCAGCTGGTCATGTTGGTGTTGGTCAAGTTCAAGCAAAGGAAAATGATCAACAAAGACCAAGCCAAACCGATATCCAAACCGGCAGACAAAGAGTAGTTGTACTTAGACCACCAGTGGAACCACTTTCTCTTAACGAACCATCCGAAGAACAATCCGACCATAGAGTAGGAGGCGTAGTTGTATGGAGTGGCAGGTGGAATCAAACCGGTACCAGAGAAGAACACGGGCCAGTTGATCCATCTGATTGGAGAGTTGGGCCACTTCTTCAACACGAGCCAAGAAACAACGGGAAGAAGGGCACCAAGGAGGAAGAACCACAACAATTGCCAGTAGAGTTGGCCGTGGGAGAATTGTCTTTGAGGACCAATAACACCCCAAATAATAGAGGCGTTGAAGAACACAGTACCGTTAGGACAAGTGTAGTTGTCCTTTTGGTCAGCAGCACAAAGGTCGTCAATAGAACCGTAAGACCATCTCAAGACAGCGATTTGGACCAAGGTACCCCAGATGGTGGCAACGAATTGGGCAGAGAACAACAATCTTGGGGCAATCTTCATGTAGTGACCCAACTTTTGGTCCTGGATGAAAGTGATAGCTTGGTTGTTGGTGATGTAACCGAAGGTCTTGAAGAACATCATGGCAAGTGGCTTACCTGGAAGCATGTAACCGATGATGAATTCAGTAATAACGTTCAAACCGACAGCGATGTTGGTTCTAGCGTAGATGATACCGACTGGAAGCAAGAAGAAGATGGCAATGAGCAAAGCAATAATCAAACACCACACTGGCATCTCGGTGTTCCAGGCTCTAACAGTAGCAATAGACATACCGAAGAAGACAAGGAAAACAATACCGTACCACCATTCTGGGACGTTCTTGTAGTTCTTCATCAATCTCTGGTGGACATCGGGCTTTTCCTTTTGCTTGATCTGTTGGATGATTTCGTGACCGTGGAACAAGATGGTGTGCATGATGGTGGCGGTCATGGAAGCGAAAGACATACCGTAGGACAAGGCAAAGGTGGTGGACAAGAAGAGAGGAGAGTAAGCCTCGTAAGCCTTCTTGTTGAAGGTCAAGGTGGTTTGGTCAATGATTCTGGACACATTGTACTTCTTACCAAATCTGTCGTAAGAACGAGAAGAAGAGATAGGGAAGAATTGAGCGTACCAGGTGTTGGAGTAGTGGATGGCTGGGGTGACGATCCAGAACATAACCACGATGGAAGTAGCAATAGTGGCGATGGTGGATGCAGGTGGAATCAATGGAGAACCGACGTAACCGGCAATCTGATTCCAGTCCAAGGCAAAACTGTTAGGGAACAAACCCAAACCAGTGGAAGAGCCGAACAATTGGTTGATGATGGCATTCTCTGGCTTGATCCAGGTGATCCACGAGAAGTTAGAAAGAGCTGGGAAGATGAATCCTGGGAACCAGTACCACACGAACGAGCAAACGAAGACGACACCGAAGAATGCAAGACGGGAGATTCTCCATCCGTTGGCCTCGTGGTTGACGTTGCTGTGCAAGTTGGTCAAGAAGGTGGCAGTGACCAAGTTAGCAGGCCAGATAGCCGAGGCAGGCTCGACCAAGACCTTTCTGGTAATACCGGCAAGAGCGAAACCGATACATTGAGTGGACCAGGCGGCAACGATGTCGAAACCCCATCCGAAGTCAGAGCCGTAGAACTTGTTTTGGGCAAGCAAAATGTCGGTGACGTAGGCGGAACCTCCACCGAAGGAGACGTTGGCCATGATAGAGATGATGGTGTGCTCCTTGATGTTGAAGGGGCCGGGGTTAAGAGGCATGCCGAAGATGTTGATGTTTGGCATCACGTAGTACCAGCCCATACCCAATGGCCAGGCCAAAATGGTGGTGACGAAGGTGGACACGGTAAAGGCAGGAGCGTGCAAGGAGAACAAGAGGTTCATACCACATCCGATGGTGGTCAAGATGAAACCAAGGACCCACATTCTGATGGTGTTCTGGGGAATGGTGGGGTCATCGCTGGAGGGGATGGAAGCTCTGACTTCGGGGTATGGCGAGTCATCTTCGACCATGACGGCGGCATAGTCGTCATTGAGCGCCTCGTTCATGAGGTGGGAGGTGACGGGGTCAAATTCCTGAGACTTGGACACCACCAAGTTGACGGGAACCTTCTCGTCGGCCGACTCGAAGTCGGCGTGCTTCTCATTTTCGTGGACTTCTTCCACCGACTTGTTGGAGAGCAAGCTCTTAATCTTATCCATGGCAGCTGGGGCACGAGGGCAGGGTCACAGGAGAAGGCGAAGAGTAAAAGCTGGTGAAGAAAGAAAGGCAGGAATACGAGGCAGTCCAGGATATTTATACTGCAAGAGACGCCCGGATATCATTAGCGGACAGTGACTGGGAGGCTGCTGGGCCCAGTGTGCGATAACAAGGCGACCAGTGGTGCTGCACAAATGGCTGCAGCTTTCTGCATCGGAGGTGCAGAAAATATTTTTAGATGCAGCTTCTTTTTTTTTTCGACCGAAGGTTTTATTCTTTTTCGTCATGATGGGGATGTCGGGATCTCCATCCGCGGGGGGAAGCCGAAAGCCCGAAGAACGCCAACGTCGGCCAAGGACCGTTTGGCACTCCAGATAGGCTAAACAGCCAAGGCCAAGCATCGGAACGGACCCCTGGAACAGCAGCTTGGATCGCGAGGCAATCTGGAGCGGCCTCTTGGCCCGCGTCCCGCGGCCCCGTTCCAAAGCATAAATTCTGAGGTTGTGCAGAAAGTGCGTCCGTTTGGCGAACGGCTTCAAATTAGCCCCAATGGCCCGCAAGGGAAAATACGAAGGCGGATTATGCCCGAACGAACGACTTCTGGCTATCTACTGATTAGGGTCATGTGAGTTCCGGCAAGCCCGCTTGTCGGGGTGACTGTAAGCCACAGTGCACACACATTAGTGGGACCATGTGTGGGACCAGGGTGTAGCGTAGTGTAGTACAGAGTAGTACAGAGTAGTGGGGGACAGAGAGAGAGGACGGAGCAGTGCCGAAGATGTGCATGCACCTCGCACCGGGAACCGAGGAGAGAGGATGGGTGGAGTGGCAGGATGGGTGGGGTCCTGGCCCCAGTCCTGGTCCCAGTCCCAGTTCTAGTTCTGACCCTTACTCCTTAGTCCTTACTCCTTAGACCTTAGTCCTGCTCCTCTCTCTCCTCTCTCTCCTCTCCCGCCATGGACGCCTCCTCTCCATTGCTGCAAGGTTGGCAACGCTGGACCCCCAGTTCCAGTCTTATCAGCGGATTATCGTTATCCAAGGAAGGCAAGCCACGGCACCCGAACCCCAGGTTCCACGGAGACTACATGCAGTGACTGTCGGTCTGTGTGTCTCTCCACCTACGCACACTTTGGAGCCTGTACATGTGTGGGCAATCGGTCCAGCAGACGCATGTGGGGCACTGGCTCTTCGGACCTATCAAGTGGGTGCTGGGTGCAGTCCGGGTGGGTGCAATATTGCCTGAAAATCCTGTCATTTGGAGGAGGCTTTGGGGAAAGACACCTTGGCATCGAGTGACAGCTTGCATGCTGCTGGAGCCCGATTTCCTGCCATCCAAGTCACGGTTCATGGCGCTACTTCTGCTGCTGCTTCTCCACCTGCTCCTGCTACATGCCCCGAAGACCCCGTAAGCCCTCTTACCCTCGCCGAAGATCTACAGTTGTCCTGGCTCTCTGTCATGGTTGGAGCCCTGTTTCGGTACCTTGGCCTGCACGGCTAAAAAATAATGCCGGCGCCGTAGACTGTCATTTTGGGGATTCTCTGCAAGTTCCCGCTACAGGGCAGTTTCTCTATCGTTATCGACTCCAGAAAGCCTATATGCCTATATGCCTATATGCCTATATGCCTATTATAATGCCTATTGGGTCTGTCTCACAAAGCACGCCGCAAAGAACCCGATACCCCCATCCTCCTTGGGCACGGCCCGCACGCAGCCCCCCGCCAACGCGTCCATGACCCCAGCGTCGCCGTTGGCGAGCGAGCTAAACTCCTGGCTCCAGCCCCGGCGGGGCCATTGTGGAAGCACGTTGGCCCGGCTCTCCAACCTCCACCCCCGGGCTGCCACCTCGGGGTCCTTGAGGAGATCCACCACCACCCGCTCGTTCTCGTGCGGATGGATCGAGCACGTCGAGTACACCACCCGGGTTGCGGCGGGGAACAGAAGAGCATGCTTGACTATCTTGAACTGGAACCCTGCGAGCTTGTTCAAACGGTCGGTGTCGATGATCTCCTTGTCCTGCACCTGCTCCTCCACTGCGCGGCCAAAGATACCCAGGCCGCTGCACGAGGGATCCACCGTGATGCCCGTCACCTCGCCGAAGTCCTGTGGAGGGGTGGCGGTGAAGTCGGCGTTGGTGATCTGGATAAGCCCACGGCGGTGCCCTGCAGCCGTTTCACACATGGACTTGAGGATACGGACCCGCTTCTGGTCCCGTTCGAATGCGTACACGACGCTGGCGGGGTCTGCTGCAACGTACGACGCATTGTGGGTGGTCTTGTTGCCAGGCGCCAGGCACGCGTCGATTATCTGGGTGTGCTTTGTGTGGTTTAGAATGTGGGCAGGGAAACACGAAGCCCTGTCCTGGATGATGATTTCGCCGACAGCGTATGCGGCAGATGATGTGATTCTCTCACGAGGATGGACGCCATAGAGGTGAGGAATGTACTCGTCGTGGTAGATGGCGCCTGGCTGGGTGATGTCGCCCACGGAGTCCACTTTCTTGAGCGCCTTGAACCAGGGTGCTTCGAGAACCTTGGCCGGCTCACACCGGATGGTGTTGATTCGGAACCACCGCACGGGCGTCTCGTCCTCGTCGGCGTCTTCGGTGGGCAATTCGGCCGCGCTTTTGACCTTGTGCTTCAACTTGAGCTTGATGAACTCGGCCAGGAGCCGGGTGCGATGCTTGAGAAACGCATCCTTGATGGGGTGCTTGCCCAGCTGTATCCGGCCCTTGGGGGAGAACAACAAGTCGTGCACGAGGAGCATCAACAACTCGGGGCTGACCTTGGGCTTGGTGAGTTGCTGCTTGATCTTGGACTTGGCGATGACCTCGTTGATGTATTCCTTGTACTTGAGGGTGGAATACACCAACGCGTAGACGTGTTTCGGGGAATTTGTGAGGGTCTTGTCATTGAAGATGCGCGACTGGAGCGATCCGGCCCGGGCGGAGGGCTTGACGAAGCGTTCGGCTTCGAAGTAGAGCTTCATGTCGTGGTGGTAGAGGCTAGCGATGAGATGAAAAGGTTACGTAAGGCGAGGATGTTGCTTATGTAAGCGTGTTCATGATTCTGATTACGTAATAGAGCCCCGCGCGCGCTTTCCCCGAACAAACATGGCCCCACTCGGTCCTGCCCTAGCCGCCTATTGTCATGCAGACGCATGCTCACTAAAGATCCCGGCATATTTTTTATGCACCTCCTCCTCGAGCCGTCCGACTGCATCTTCCCCAGACAAGTCGCCTGTCATAGGTTAGGCTTTACGGTTGGACAATCGACTTATCAGAATGTTCCGTTATCGGTTATCGTCGTATACACCAGGATGGTAGGGCCGTACCACTTCCTGCCGCACGGCCATCGTTGGGTTTGTGCCACAGACCCCAGGTTTCGCCCAGTGCCCTGCCATCAACGGAACCAGTGCTGGCAGAACTGCTCCACACTTCTGGCTCTTGGTGCGGCCCCACTTTGTAGTATTTCGCCGGGCCAAGCCTAATATACCCATAGTGCACCGCCCGCCAGTCCGCGTCCCCCCAGTCCACCACCAGTTAATCCGCAAGACGCCATCAACATCATAGTGCAGTAGTCGTTTTGGGCCGTGCATGAAAATACTCAAGAGGGCCGGGATCCAAGATCTACAGTCCCCTAGACTAAACTCTACCGAAACTGATCTTCCCGCTAAGGCCATGCCAGGCCGGTTATCGGCACAAGGACGACGGAGGATCGGGCCACACCTAGCGATAGCAACGAGAACGCCGTTAAAGGGCAAGGATTAGCGGTGATGGGTGAGATTGTGAGAAGGTAGGCTGTAGTTACAGTTTGACACCCATAGTCCCGTGCGTTATCTATTGCCATAGTCCCGATTCGTATCTAAACCATATTCCAGATTCGCAACTAAACCATATTCCATCGTCGTATCTGATGCCACATTTCACGTTTGGATCTGATGCCGAGTTGTATTTCCATTGTCCATCTAATGCCGAGTTGTATTTCTATGGTCTATCTAATGCCGAGTTGTATTATCATCCCCAGATTCCGCTTTCTGACACTCATTCACCCTGACCCCACTACGGTGTCCGCTCATGCCAAGGCAGTAGGCTCCCCCTCTTATTGGTAACAGTGGAGGGGTGCCCATACCCCGACGATCTCTGCAAAAACTCCAAGCTGTTGGATCCTATTGCGGGATTGCTCTCCTGCCGCGGTTGTGAATCTGGAATTTGAAATTGGGAATCAGCAGGAGGTGCCATTGACTGCTCCTGTCTACTGTCGTCCGGTTGGTATTGTTGCCCTAATTGGGCGCCGCTCTCGGCATAATTCCGGCGAACGGCCTCCCACCGGCCACGACAGAGGGCATAATTAAACGGCCACACAATGTCTGGCCTGGCTTCAAAGCGGAGACGAATGCAGCCCGTGCCCCTCCGTTTTTTCCTGAAGCGGAGTGTCTGGGACTGTCCCATGTCGGGGTATGGTGGAGAATATATTTTTCCGGTTACAAGGCTATTATCGCTGGATGTAAGCCTCCTGGTGCCTCTTGTGCCTCTTGTGCCTCTTGTGTACTTTGCGGGGTCGTGGTACTATATTGACTCCTGCCGTTCCCACAATGCCTACGTCGTCGGTCTTCTTAGTTCCTTAAATGCATACGTCAGAGATGGTGTCTTGACTACAACGACTATTTTAAGAATATTCGTGTGATGCATTCTAAGAATATTCATCAAAGGTCCATTCTCTGAAAATTAAGTGGTGCATTTCCAGAATGTCCATCCACAGTGCATCTTAGACCAGTGATGTATTTTAGGATACCCATAGAATGGTGCATTTGGGGGTAACAATGTATTTTAAGAAATCTCACCAAACGGTGCTTTTCAGGAATAATTCATAATTGGTGATATTTTGAGAATTGTGCAAAATCCCCGAAAATAGGATGAACCAATATTAGAAAGGTGAACCCCATGCCAGCCATTCCAGCCATGCCAGGACACCCAATGGCCTCTCTGTCTGTGGTGCTGATGAATAACAAGTCTGCAAATTCCGGATCACGTGCCTGACATCACGTGTCACACTCTAGATCAACTCTACAAGGCTGTGGCCAAGCTTCTCACGTTTTCCTTGTCCGTCATCCGTTTCGCTGTCCGTTTTCCCTAAAAGGGCCCCAATCCATCGTCCCCAGTCGAGCCACTCCCCATTCCTCTTTTTCCATGCCGGTCCCGCCTCCTAATGCGTATCCTGCCGGTACCAAATT
The DNA here is from genome assembly GCA_030565345.1 of Suhomyces coccinellae. NCBI lineage: Eukaryota > Fungi > Ascomycota > Pichiomycetes > Serinales > Debaryomycetaceae > Suhomyces > Suhomyces coccinellae. Next base: position 87,859 of record JAJMBP010000034.1, read on the forward strand.
GACGGTGGGCTCCCACCATGTATCCATCATCAAGTACATCTCGGAGGGAGGTTTTGCATATGTTTACACATGTAACATCGAGCCTGCATTCCACGGGTCCAACGTCGCCTGTTTGAAGCGAGTTGTTGTGCCCAATAAGTGGCAGTTGACGCTCCTCCGACAAGAAGTGGATGCTATGAGAAGACTCAGAGGTAACAAGCACATTGTGTCGTACATCGACTCCCATGCGTCCCGGCTTGCCGCCGGGGCTCCAGGAGGACAGCAGAGCAACGGCGACTCTGGCGAGCAGCAGTACGAGGTGTTCCTCCTTATGGAGTACTGTCAGGGCAATGGCTTGATCGACCTCATGAACTCCCGGCTCGTCAACAAGTTGACCGAGCCGGAAATCTTGACCATCATGTTCGAGGTGACCATTGGAGTGGCCATGTGCCACCATTTGGAGCCCCCACTCATCCATAGAGACATCAAGATCGAGAATGTGCTTCTCGACTCGCAAGGCACTTACAAATTGTGCGATTTCGGGTCGTCCGTACCGTACATAGCGGCGCCCAAGACGTCACAGGAGTTCCAGGCTACCAAGGACGATATTAACAACCATACCACGCCGCAGTACAGGGCCCCCGAGATGATCGACTTGTCCCGAGGCTTTCCCATAGACGACAAGCTGGATATTTGGGCATTGGGATGTTTCTTGTACAAGATTTGCTACTACACCACTCCCTTCGAACTGCCCAACCAGGCTTCGATTCAGGACTTAGAAAAGACCATTCTTGCTTGTTCTACCACCTTGAGATTCCACGACCGCCCAGGCCTGATGTTCTCGCCTAGATTGAAGAACGTCATTAAGTGCTGTCTCAGGGAAGACCCTAGAAGAAGACCCAATGCCGTTCAATTGTTGGGCGAAATTTCTGAAATGAAGGGCGTTCGTATTCCTAGTGTAATCCCCTACAGTGTCAAGAACCACAAGACGTACCCAGAAATCGACTCAAGCGGTTCAGTCTTGTCCTCAAATCCTCAAGTAGAATCAGGAAAGCATCATTTGAAGAATAACAAACCTGCTGATCCATTTGCGTCGATCGACAAGCTGAAATATCTTAAATCTGCCACCGTCAACCTTCCAACCGTGGGCAAGCCATCAAGACCAAAGTCAGCCTATGAAGTGTCGGGTTCAAATACTCCGGATCATACCAGATCACATACTTTCCTGGAAAAGTCACAGAATTCTACAAACATACAGAATTATGTACAACAAGCCTTGAGCAGAAGCAGCGATGATCATGGTCCTAGATTGGAAGACGAGAAGAGTGGCACTCTTGAATTTTTGAGAAGTAAAGAAGAAGAGTCAAACAGGCTCAACACAAGGCAAGATACCGGTGGAAGCTTCAAGGAGATTTTGAGACATAACTTGAGGAAAATCAGCACAGGCAACAGTGTCAATGAAAATTCATTGACACCTAGTCATAGTCATGGCCATGGACATGGACATCACAGTCATACCAGAAATAAGAGGTCGAGTATCTCATCCATCAAGCAAATTCTTACTGGAAATAACTACCGCAAATCTAGTAGCCCAGATGAAGGCTATGATGAAAAGCCTGCCTCAGAGCCAGCAAGAAAGCTTTCAATCCAGAGAAGAATGCATTTATTATTGAATCCCAAGGAATCTACTTTCAAGACTGCTGAAGGCTATGGAAAATATACTGACGTCAAAGACCTGGACGAGCTCGACGCTATCAATCGTCCTCAATACCCCACATCAGATGAAGACCGTGACTATGCAAAGGCCAGGTCTAGAAATTTGAAACCTCCCAAGATCCCTGATAGCTTATCAGTAAGATCTCATAATATTGCCAAATCCAAGTCTTTATCTCCCCAACCAAGAGAAATTTCTCGAAAAATATCTCCCCAACCAATAGCAATAAAATCGGTCAGTAACTCTGCAGGGCATTCAAATCCTAGATCGCAGATTGTCATTAAGAAGGTTCCTCCTAAGCCATCTAAGCCAAAGCATTTGAAAGGAAACAGTGATAATTCCGTCAAAAGACTTAGCAGCACCTCCAGCGAGTTTTCTGTTCCCGATATTGATGATTTGGAAAAGCAGTTCTCGAAGAGATTCCCCAGTTATGTTTAAATAGAATGAATTCAATATTTTCAGAGCTTTGCAGTATGGAGTTTTTCACCTTAATAGTAGCCAAGTGAAACAATAATCCATACATATTTTACTTCTTATTTTTCTTACTGCAATTTAATACCATTTCACCCTATAAATACATTGATAATACTAGCTACTTTGGCATCTCTAAACTTCTCTTATACAAATTTTGGAATTCGCCCCAAAGCTAGCTGTTATTCTCGCTTGAAGAATAATCTTCAATAGAGTCTAAGATGAAGTCCATTCCTTCATCGAATTTTTCGTTGATCACATCGTAAAGTCCATCAGAGTTAGTCCTCAATACTCTTCCAAATTTCCTCCTGGGTCTTTTGCTACCATCATCAGTTCCATTGGCTTCAGTAGCCGAAGTTCCGTTTCTACCAAAAGTACCGTTAGATCCTTGCCAGCATGGGTTTAGCGAAGAAGTGAAAATAACCGAGTTTTGGTAGTACCAGTCGACCATGGATTCATCCATGGCAGGCACCAATGACTTTAAGTTTGATCTACTAACAAAAGCCACAGTTCCCTTCACCAATTCCTTGATTTCCTGTGAAGGTCTCTTGCCATACAAGTGAACAATAGACTGGTATGAATTTCCAAAACCCACGATAACCATTTTCTTCAACTTTGAGAAGTATGCCAAGTAGTTGTCCCAAACATATAACAAAAGTTCTTGTGCAAAAATGGTGGGATTGTAGACCTGGGATTGGCCCAAAGCGGAAGAGCCAGATGGGATAGGTAATTGGTATGATGGAATGTTGATATCAATATACCCTATGCTTCCACCTTGTTCTATGGCATCATTATTCTCCGTCTCCTTCGTTATCCTGGTCATTATTTGAGTCAAGGGGTGCTGCAATACGACTGATGAACTAGATTCAATGTTTCCATTGATTGGATTGACATTTGCCCACACATCTGGAGGATCATGAATAGTTAAGATGATAATAGAGCTGTCATAAATGTTGGGACTTGCAACAATTATGTCGTCTAAGTTTGAGGGCAAGTCTGATGTGAAAAAGTTTGATTTTTCATTGGAAGAAAACTTTGGAATGATGGGGATAGTAATGAAAGAATGGTGGCTAGCCAAGTCGGCAACTTGGGAAGATCTTATAGGGTCGGCGATGTTGACAAGGTTGTAGCTTTCACTTTCATTTGACAAGTCATAGACGTCGTCAAAAGACTTTGCGGGTAACCCATGTCTCAAAGACTTCCAGTATTTGGACTGTATCTTCAAAACCTCGTCGATTACCTCGATGGTCTCAAGATGGGGCTGCAATGAGATTGTGTCTTCAGGAACTTCTCCCACCAACACCTTGGCCACTGCCAATGCACTCTTACTGGTAGAGTCCAAGTTGTAACCACCCTCCAAAATCACCGCGATCTTTGCTTTGGCGATGCTTTTCAACATGTGGGTCATGTATCCATACCCTGCTGGAGTAACGTGACAGCCTCCAATGATGTCACCATCTGCAGCATCGAAGCCAGAACTGACAATAATCAAGTCGGGATCGAATTCGGACATCACTGGCAAAATCACCTTGTTGAATGCATAGAGATAGTCTCCGTCGTGCATTCCTGGAATACTCCATGGGATATTGATGTTGTAGCCCTCTCCTTCCTTTTCACCCACCAAGTCCGAGCCTCCGGCCTTGGTTCCGGGGTAGAAACGGCCATTCTCATATCTATGGATGGAGATGTACAACACCCTGGGATCGTCATAAAATGCCTTTTGTGTGCCGTTTCCATGGTGCACATCCCAGTCGATGATGACAATCTTGCGGACGGACTCGGGATATGACTTGAGGATGTTCTTCGCTGCCACTGCCACGTTACTGAAAAGACAGAAGCCTCCAGGGGTGTCTGGCTCCGCATGGTGACCTGGAGGTCTGACGATAGCAAGAGAATTTTTCACCTTTCCTTCAACTACCGCCTTGCAAGCCTCTATGGTTCCTCCACATGACAACTTGGCAGAGATGTATGAGTCGTTGTTAACGTAGATGGAGTCACCCTTTTCTGTTTCCTCCAACAACTGGTCTCGGGTCATTGACTCGGTGGCCTGGATATATTGCAAATGGGCCTCGGAGTGCACCTCCAAGATCTCCTCTGCCGTAGCTTCCCGAATGGGTATTTTGACCATTAACGGGCCGATTTCTTCAGTACCTGCCAAAGAACTATCTTGGATAATTCCCGCCTCAGCCAACCGTTTGTAAATACGGTAGATCCGGCGGGGGTCTTCGGGATGGGGATCTATGTATTCGAAGTACGAAGTGAAGATTTTAGCATGGTATCTCATGCGGACGTCGTAAACCAACCCGGTTTTGAGAGGACTGTAGAAAAGCTGGGGCACAGTAGGAGGCACGACGACGATATCCGACGGTTGCGAATCACCGTTTGCAGGGCCCAATCCGTTCTCTGACTTGCTGTCGATGCTGGAAAGTCCGGAAGGCGCATTTTCATCGATTTTCTCTTCAGTTTCCTGTTCAATCTTGACCCTCTTTGTCTCTGAACCCTGTTTTAAAGAACCGTTGGTTTCGAGCTTCACCGTGGCGGCGTCTGGGGCCAGATCTGACTCGGAATTGGCGCCATTTGCTTGATCGAGGGTTCTTTTCTTGACGCTTTCGTCCAACTTGGAGCCTGCCTCAGACATCTTGCGGAGAATTGAAGAATTTCAAGATAAACACAGTATGGTGTTCGTTTTTTAGTCGAGTGTGTGAAGGTAAAATGCAAAACGTCAGGAACAAAGTGTAAACAGTATGGGGCTTGCTGGGAGAGTATGGCTGTGAAATGGGAGTTTTTGTTGTTCAGAGACAGGAGAAAAAGGACCATTGACTAGAGTAATGTTACCCCCTATGAGGATGCCCTTTTCAGGGCAGAATTGGCGGTCTGTGGCCCGAAACATCGTAGCTGTTGTCTTGGTGGAATGTCCAACATGCAATCTGCCAGACGTTAACTGCACTTTTGGCCACGCGCCGTCCAACATGCAAAATCTGGTATTCTCCTGCAACCGTTTCAAACTGCAAAATCGGGGGATTTACTCATACTTCACTTCTCTTCTTTCCCGTTTCCACCGCCACCATGAGCCTGATGGTGCCCGATGCCCGGGACAGAATCGATGCACACGGAGACTTGGACCAAGATGAAATCTACCACGAAAATCTCCGGTCAAAACAGGTCAATTGGACGTTTGAGCCGGTAGAGGGCTTCTTCCACCAGACCTCTCCAGACACAGACGACATGACTTTCGACTATACCCAGCAGGATTTCGGAGCTATGATGCCCTGGAAACAGTTGATAGAAGAGATTGAAGAGCTCAACGCAAAGTCGGCCCCCAATGTCGCCTACAAGGTGCTTTTTCTTGCCCGTCACGGCCAGGGCTGGCACAACATAGCGCTGCAGAAATACCCCAAAGCCGAGTGGTTTGCCAAGTGGCGCTTCTTGGGATCGGATGGCGAGATCACATGGGGACCAGACGCCCAGCTTACGGAGCTCGGAGTCAAACAGGCGGAGGAAAACCGCCTTGCTTGGAACAAGCAGCTCCAGTTAGGTGCACCCATGCCGTCCCAGTTCTACGTGTCGCCGTTGCTGCGGTCTATTGCGACACTCCAAACAACGTGGCAGGACCAGAAGACCCCCCAGCCGGTGGTGCTTGAGAATCTCCGTGAAACTATCGGCGTCCACTTGTGCCACCAGCGGTCGCCAAAGTCGAAAATCAGTGAAAAATTCCCCTTCTTGGCCTTCGAGCCCGACTTTCCCGAGGACGATGTGTTGGCCCAGCTCCACAATCCAAACAGAGAGCAGCTCCACGAGCAGTTCATGAGAATTAATGGCGTTCTCCAAAACTTGTTCGAGAGCGACTGGCTGCAATCAGGGTCGAAAAACGCATTTATCTCCATCACCTCGCACGCCGGGACCATTCGCTCTTTTGTCACGGTGACTGGTCACCGCAAGTTCACCATTCCTACCGGCGGAATGATCCCCATCGTAGTACGGGCCACCAGAAAGGAATAGATGTGTTCTTTATATAGAGCCCATCCCACTGTATGCAGGTCGCCAAATCGATATAACATGCTCATCGCATCTTCTCTAAACTACACCTCCCCACAATGAGACAAAAGAGAGCCAAGGCCTACAAAAAACAGATGGTGGTGTACCTCCACACCTTCAAGTTCAGAGAGCCATTTCAAACCATCGTCGATGCCGAGTTGGTGCTCTCCTGCACCAATGCCCAGTTCGAAATCGATAAAGGATTGAACAGAACTGTCCAGGGCGAAACCAAGCCAATGATCACCCAATGTTGCATGCAGGCGTTGTACGATAGCAATAACCAACCGGCCATTGACGTGGCGAAGACGTTCGAGAGAAGAAAGTGCAACCATCGTGAAGCTATCGAGCCAGACCGGTGCATCGAGTCCATCACCAACATCGACGGAAACAACAAACACAGGTACATTGTTGCGTCGCAGAGCATTGCATTGAGGAGACTCTTGCGTCAGGTTCCCGGAGTGCCTTTGATCTACATGAACCGGTCGGTCATGGTGATGGAACCGTTGTCCGATGCCAGCGCCCGGTTTTCTGAAAGATTCGAGAGAAACAAGTTGAGCAAGGGCTTGAACGATGCCAAATATGCCGGTAGACCTCAGAACGAAAGCACAACCGAGGCGGAGCAGACAGACGGCGCCGCCAAGCCCAAGAAGAAGCGTGGCTTGAAGGAGCCTAACCCCTTGAGTGTGAAGAAGAAGAAGGTGGAGCCCAAGGACACGCCGCAAGTGGAGAAAAAGAAGAGAAGCAGACACAAGAAGAGCACAGCTCTGGAGAATGGAGAAGAGGCTTCTATGGAAAAGTCTGAGTCATCGAATCAAAATGAAAATAATGAAACGCAAGAGAAAGCTAACACAGATAAGGTGGAAAACAACCAGAAAGAAGAAGTTACTTCCGAAGCAAAAGAAGAAGCTACTTCGGAAACTGCCCAAGAATAAATAAAACTTCCGAAATTGCCAGAATAGTCTACTTCTGAAACACCAGAGTAACCAACTCCTGAATCCGCAAGAGTTATTTATTTCTGAAACACCAGAATCTACTTGTGCGTACCAGAATAGTGCACAACCATTCAAAGGATCCATTTTCTGTATCCACCAATACTCTACTTCTCAATCCTAAAAATTAGCCACCTTATCAAATATCTACCTTCAAAAAAACCATGTGTATATGCATATATATCTAGAGATAGGCTCATCAATATCAAACTGATGAACAATGAATATCATCAGGACTTTTCAAAATCAGAACGACTCATTCGTTGGAGTCCTCCTGGAGGCTGGTTTCGACCGTTTTCGAAGAATCAGTCGAAGCTTCTTCTGTAGAATTTAATACTGTCACACCAGGTGCCTCAAGTCTGGGTGTTTCGTCTGAGTTATCCGTTTCATTGCCTGATTGCGAAACGGAAGCGAGTTCTTCAGAGGGTTGGGGAGCAACATGGAGAATATCCTTTTCCTGTGAATCCTCGTCATTGGAAGTGGATGTAACTTCTCCCGTTTCCCGTGATTCCTCATCCTGTTCCTCACTCAATACGTCAAAAATGTTTTCAATTGCTGGCTTAGGCTTAGCTTTGCCTTCAATCTTCAAGATGAGCGTGACTTCGGCATCAATGGTGCACAATTTGCAATCGAAAGCCAACGATTTCTCTCTAAGAACCGAACGAGATGCATCTTGGACCTGTTCCAATTCTTTGATGTAATCAGGACTTGCTTCTTTGTACTGTGATTTAGAATAACAAGTAAAAGTCGAGCCATTTATCCAGCTGACAGTGTAATCGGCTAAACCTAAGCCCTGAGTAACCAGGGTTAAGGCCAAGGAAAGATCGTCCTTAGTTACTCCAAAGAACACGTCCTGGATAAGCAAACCATTAAATGGTGAGCTGGCATTCAATTCTTGAGATGAGGCAGACTTTGAAGCTTCCAACAACGCCTCTCTTCTCAAGCCCATAGCCTCGCTGATGGTGTAAATAGGAAGCTTGGTTAACCGGGTAATCACGATGAATACAGAGCGCTTGGGCTCGGGGTCCTGCGATTCGGAATATAAATTCATCACTTCAGCCAAACTGTGAATAAAGGCACGCTGGGGTCTGGACATAGCCTGGAAATGGTATGTTCTTCTGGGTGATTTGATTCCATTGTCCAACTGGATGTTGTAGTCCTCGACGAACGATCTCATCAAGTTTTCTATCCGAGAACTCCAGTTAGTCTGTCTCAGATACGTGTCGAAGATCAAGTCGGTGTAGATGAAGTCTTGTCCGGCAATCTTGTTGACGTCGGACTGAGAGAAATTGAAGGCCTCTCTCAATTCCTTGTCTCGTTTTGCCTGAACACAGGTTTCATCACATTCCAAGAAGGTACCGATTTTAGAGGGCTCATCTCTAGAACTTCCACATGGAAGCTTTTTGGTGATTCTGCCACAGTCACAGCTAATTGACACCAATTCCGTACAGCGAGTCACATCGCAATCCTTGCTGGTGCCAGTCTTGTTGAAGTGACACTTGAGTTTACACGAATGAGGACAACTCTTGCGGATCTTTTTGCATTGTGCTCTGCAGAGAGTGGACGTGTCGTGAATATTATCCTTCGTACACTTGGAGGAGCAGACACGAACACAGGGATGGCCACAGGATTTTGGAGCAGTACAAATGTTACCACAAGACACCTGGCTTTGGGAGCAAAGCACACCCCTAACTCCAGGGTTCAATCCACAGTCACATTCTCTCTCGGTAAGATAGGTACACTTGGGACAGCTGACTGATTCATCATGGCACTCGTGCACCTCCTTTCTGTGGCCACAGCTCTTTTCACGGTCACACTGCTCATGACAGACGAGCTTGCTTCCACATCTAACCGGTGCTGGAATCCTTGTCTTTCCACAATGGCAAACAAGGTCGTCATTAGTAGACTCCAAACAAGGCCCACAGGGCCCGTTGTGGCACAAAGCCTCGCAGTAGTGGGTTCCACAGGACTTCAACCTATTACATGGACGAGTACAAATATGGGCCGGTTCCATCAACATGATGTCGTCCTCAAAATTGGTTCTGACGTTGTTTCTGATGGCCTTTTTCTTCTGGCGCTCCCTTTCTTGGGCCACCTTCTCGTACTCACAGCATTCGGCACGGTGGTAGTGCTTACGGCAGTTCAATAAAGCCTGGCACTTGTGCACACATTTGGGCTTGTAGCCATCAGTGAGGAATTTACACGGAACCGTGTAGGACTCGTGGCCACAGGAACACTTGACGTCAAAGTAGTTGTGGCACTGGCACTCACCTTCGTGGCATTTCATCAAGCAAAGACACCCGCAAGGCAAGACCTTGTCACAAACTTCTTCACACTGAGGAATAGGGTCGGTACATTTGGTTCTTTCAGAGCTATTGAGCTTGGTTTTTCCACAGGAACATGTCTTGACCTGTGAAGGCGCCAATTTGCACGGCTTGACCTCGCGGTCGAGTGGCTGGCACGAATAGTCTTCGTAGTGAATGCCACACTCGTAGAAAGAACGAGTGAGTTCATCGCAGGCGACACCGCCAACAAAGACTTCACCCGATTCTGAATGACAGGACTTCAAAGAACGCTTGTGGCAGGCAATGGTAATGTCGTTCTGACCACAGTAGCACCGGACAGTGACCTCGTCCTTGCATGGGCCGCAGAAGCCCAGATGGCAGCCTCTGGGACACTGGTGCCCCAAGTCACAGCGAGCAACGTCACAGGGATCGTCGCATGCCCACCCCGAGTCGTAGGGGGTAATCAAACAGGGAAGTTGGCGCAGCAGCCGGCCACAATGGCACTTCATAGCAGGTCCGATGGCTCCACAAATGGGATGGGAACCCGGATGACACACGGAGCTACAAGTATGAATGCACGATTCGTACTTGTAGGTACATGAGTTGCCGCAGCTGAATGGCACCAACACGTTGTTGGACGGGTTTGAGACCCGTCCACACCAGCAGGTAAACCGAGATGGAATCTTGTTGGTGGCGATGTTGCACGAGGGACAACGCCAGTTCTTGGACGCCTTGTCGGTGGAGGAGCCCCGGATGGCCCAGTCCTTGATGCAGTCCAAGTCGTAGACACGGAAGCACGACCGGCAGGACCAGACCTTGGAGTCCAGATCGATCTCTGCTGTGCACACTAAACAGACATAGGTACCCAGCTGGATCTCGCGGAGAATGGTCGACGAAAGCGTCTCGTTGGTGTAGTCGTCCTCGGGCTCGGACTCTGGCTCGGAATCTGACTCAGTTTCGTCAGAGAAGGCGGCAGTAGCGGCCTCTTGTTCCAGAAGACCAGGATCCAGAGCGGACTCAGACGAAGAGTCTGATTCCAAGTTAATGATATGAGGATGGTACGAATTTGCGGACGTTCCTCGGGGAGGAGACGTGTCGGCCTCGGGGGGAGGCGTCGGGGGCCGTAGATCAGTGCCTTCTTCCATACTTGAGTGGGTTTAAGCTGGAGATGGGCTCTCTATAAGTATATAGAGTCGGTGCTCGCACGCCCTATTACTCATACCGGCTGTGTGCAGTGATATTTGAAGTATACCAGATATCCCCGCAAGAAACAGCCTTTTGCGTATCTCGGTTGCCAGGTCGAATCCTGTCATTAGCTGCTGTTCTTAGCTGCTGTTTTTAGACTCTTTTTATGCCTATTGAAGCGGTATCGAAGGATGGACTTTACAATTAATTGGAGAATATTATAGTCTGTAGACAATAGTATATAGTACATAGAGTATTTCTTTATTTTAGATTTGAATCCTGGTGTGAAGCTGTAAATTGGGGGTTATTGGTACTGGCTTAAATCAGAAGGAGGTGCTCTATGATAAATTAGAATTAGGTGCTCATAGAGCACCTCTTTAGTTTACCCTTGATTTCCAATATCCTTGCGCTTCTAGTTGCACTTTTGTATTCCCATTGCTTCTAGTTCTGCTATGTAAATACAGTCTCCCCTGAGAAAGATTATTTCTTTCTTTTTTGCAATTATGGCATGATTGTAAATTCTTCATGAGATTAACCTACAAGCACATGCCGTGCTTCAGAAGACGGGCCCGCCCACTCTATCGTCTACAATACTCAAATGCAACCTGTATTAGATTAACTGACCAGTGCAACCATTAGACATAACAATTAAAAATTATCCGGAAACTCTTCGGGGGTAGAATACAAAAAATCGTAACTCATGATCTCTGACGAAACGTCAATCAACTTATCCTCACACTTCTTCTCTTGAAGAAGTCCATTACTTTACGGGCGGCACTGGCCTCCTTGCCACTAGCAGAAGAGCCACCAGTCGAGCCCGATTGGTTGGACTTGCGGGAATTCGAAGATGAGCCTGAATTAATTCTTTTCTGTTGTTCTTTGTAGGAGTTCACGGGAGGAGGTGCAGGGATATTCAAATCAGCTGGCTCCAACACCTTCTTAGAACCAACTGATGGCGACGACGAGGCTGTAGAGGTGGTGGCAACATCGCTGGTGCTACCATTGCCAGTTGCAGGAACGTTGTAGTTACTGTATAACGACAACAAACTGAATCTATTGCGCTTTTTGTTCTCACGAATCTCTCTGTTCTCTTTGTCTTCGTCCTTTGAAATCCTCCTAGACTTTGGCGTCTTGTCTGTCTTGACTGGAGCTGGTGTCGAGGACTTCTTCGAGCGGGGCTTAGCCGTCAATGGCTCTTCAAGCCTTGATTCCTTCTTGATTTGAGGCTCAGCATCACCGTGATATGCCTGTTTCATATCCGTGGCTGAGGAAGCTTCCTGCTTCTCCTTGATCAATGGGGTAAATTCTGGCGAAGTTTCTCTCGAAGAATTGATTTTGTCCTTCCATTGTGTCTTATCTTCACCTTGGACTTCAGGAGAAATGATTTGGGTATCAAAAGTGGGCAGTTGGTTAATTTGAGGGGTGAGAATCACATCTAATCCGGTAACGAGGGACGTAGTACTTCCCTTGACAGGACTAACTTCAGCAAGATCTAATTGATCCATCCTATCCTCCAAGTAGCTCAAAACAGAGTTTCTCTTTTTGGAAATATCGGGGGATTCATTTGCATCATTGCTCAAAACACCATTAACATGAACGTGAGTCACGACCGAGCTTTTTCTAGATGGGACATTGCGTGACGGTGATTTACCAGAAGGACTGTTGTTTTGCGACTGTGCGGTCTCCTCGGACATAACGGAGACGGGTGATGCCTTGCTTGGGGAAGTAGAAAGGAACTGTGGCATGGGTAAATTGATGGGGGATGGAATCTTAATGTAGTCCAATAAAGCAGATGAGCTTCCGTTAGGACCAGACAAAAGTGACGTTGTCATAGACGATGGATGGTATGATGTAGGTCTAGGTTTGTTGGTTGATGGAGGCAATCTGCTTGATTCACGAGAGGACACGTTTGTTCTTGCCGATAAGGAAGCTGCTGGAGGAAGGATTGGGGTTTCTGGCTTCCTGTTGGGGCTCTCCACTATAGTAGAAATTGGAGTGCCTGTGTAGGTTGTAGATCTAGGAATGCTAGTAGGTGGAGGGAAGTGGCTACCACTGTTGCTAGAAATAAAATGTTTGGAGTTGGGAGAAGTAGAAACAAGTCCAGATTGAGGAGGAGGAATTTGGACGCTCAACGAATCCAAGGATGTAACCGAGTTGCGCTTGATATCATCGTGAACCACTGCTTTCAAAGCGGTGGAAGCCAATGGATAAGTAGAAAGAGATGCAGACTTGGAGTGACCAGGAGCAAAGCCAGGCTTTGTTGGAGAGTTTGACTCAGATGATGATTCTTGGGTATTGGAGTTGATGGGGATGGGTTGAGAACCAGAGGAGTTGGTGGTCTTTGGCAAAGCGACGGCGTTGGCCAAGGAGAACGATGTGGAAGGAGATGAGTAGAGCTGGCTGATGGAGGTGGAGGAGTATGATCTGCCATGGGAGGGTGCGGAGACGCTGTTGGAGGTGTGGTGGACCATGTTGGTGGTATTGGACATGAGGGAAGAACTGTTTGTTCTTTCGTTGATCATAGAGAATCTCTTGTTCTGGTTGTATTGGTGGGGCATCTGGGTCTTCTGTGGCAGCTTGGAGGAGGACATAAGGTCTTCTTTCTGCTTCTGGATGCGGTCCCATTCCGGCTGTCTGATGGAGAGCAAGTTGGCATGGGGCGCGAGCCAGGGGTGGTTTCTGATCTCGTTGATGGCGATTCTCTTCTTGGGGTCGGGGACAATGATCTTTCTCAACAAGTCTCTGGCAAGGGGCGACACGTACTTGGGGAAAGTGAGTGGGGTCTTGCAGATGTAGTGGTATAGGCGGACAATGTCGGAGCCGTCCTCGTTCTCGGGGTCGTCGTCAAACGGCAAGTAGCCGGCCAACATGGCGTAGAGGATGACACCGGCGGACCAGATGTCGACCTTGCGGCCCTCGTAGGGCGACTGGGTGAGCACGAGCTCGGGGGCGGCGTAGCAGGGCGAGCCGCAGCTGGTCTTCATCAAGTCGTTCTTGTCGCGGTTGTAGGAGTTGACGAAGCCAAAGTCGGAGATGATGACGTTCTTGTGCTTGTCGAGGAGCAAGTTCTCCAACTTGAGGTCCCGGTGGATGAGGCCCTTGGAATGCATGTAGTCCACACCCGAGATGAGCTGGGCAAAGAGCTTCTTGGCCACGTTTTCCTTGAGGTACTTGTGGTGGAGGATGTAGTCGAACAATTCGCCACCCGAGGCGTACTCCAACACGATGCCGATGTACTTGCCCAGCTTCATGACCTCGACCAAGTTGACGATGTTGGGGTGGTTCAAGAGCTTGAGCGAGTTGATCTCGCGGTGGATCTTGATTTCCGACTCCGAGTCCTTGAGGATGGAGTCCCGCTTGATGAGCTTGATGGCCACCTGCGAGGGGTGCTTGCCGTCCTTGCGCCATCCGAGCTTGACCTTGCCGAACTCGCCCTCGCCGAGGGTGGACCCGAGGATGTAGTTGCCGAAGCGGACCTCGCGGTGGACGCGCTTGGACGACCGCAGGGCGGGGGCGGTGTCAGGGGGGATGTTGTGGGAGGAGGTCTGGTTGTGGGACTGGGAATTTGCGTGAGGAAAAACTTGGGGAGCCTGGGGAGCCTGGGGGGCATGGGGAGCCTGGGGAGCCTGGGAAGAGCCGGTGCTGGTGGAAGAGGAGGAAACAGGGCCCGAGGTGGTGGAGGACGAGGAGACATGGCCAGAGGAGGAGCCAGAGCCGGGTGCTGGGGCCAGGGCCAGAGCCAGAGCTGGAGACAGGGCCAGGCCGTCGCCAGAGGCACCAGCGGCAGCCGCCACGGTGGAGGCATAGGCGGCCGGGCCAGGGCCGGCGTCGAAGCCCGGCTCGGGCGATATGATCAATATCTGCGAAGCCATGGCAAAAAGTGTAGAAATATGGCCCGGTGAAAGTAGCAGATGGGATCTATAAAAAGAGGATGGAGGTGTTAAACAACAACAATACCCTACGACCTGGAGGCAGGATTGTTCCTGGAGAGGGTGTTTATGTTATGGTGCGCGCACGCAGAACTGGGTAGACGTAGTTACGACTGCTGCTTTGGGAAGGACAACGGAGGGGGCACGACGCATCGTCTAGCATTGCCGGAAGGGGCAGGACAACACGCGTGGCGGAAGTATGCGATGGGGGCGAGCGAGGGGCTGGGGAAGGGGCACGGTGGAACGGGGCGATGTGGATTGCAGCAGGGAGGGTAGGGAGGAGAGCTAGGGAGAGGTGGAGAGAGCTAGGGAGAGAAGGGACGGTAGAGAGAGGGTAAAGAGAGAGACAGAGACGGTCAGGAGGAACGGGAAGGGAGAGGAACGGCAGGGAGAGGAACGGTCAGGGAGAAGAAGAGGCATACGTGGGACGGGCTGGCTCTAGCGAGGTCGCGAGGGCCTAGCGACGGATTGTGCCGGGTTCTAGCGAGAATGTGCGTGCAGTATGAAGCCTGGACATGGAGTGAGATTGTGCTGGAGCCTGTAGCGAGAAGGGCTGGCACAGTGCCATTGCCGTTGCCGTTGTCGTTGCCATTGCCGTGTCATTGGTAGCGAGATTGTCGCCTTGCATGGAGACACACCACCCTGGCGGTTCTCCCAGTTGTGTTGCTGATCGGGCCCTGTTTCTGCCAGGTCATAATGGCCATGATGACCTCATACCAACGTCATCTGATTGCACCAAGTGCAGTTATCCCTCGCGAGGTATTGTTGTGGGGGCCGGTAGTCATTTGGACGTCTGGATCGACCCTCCAACCCATGACCCAAGACCCAAGACCCAAGACCCAAGACCAAAGACCCAAGAACGGCCACGGTTAAATGCTGGGGGGCGACTTATCTGATGGAATCTGGGGATCTTCGGTGAGGAAGGAGGTATCGCTCGGTCCACATGGCGACGCTCCCCCTGCTGACCCAGTGAGTAGTGATAGAACGCAACGGAGAGCGCTGCTGGACTCCTTGGCTTCACCGCGAGACCTCCGAGCCAGACCTCCATGGCAAGGGGGTTCTACTGTGAGACCTCCATGGCTAGAGGGTTCTACCGTGAGGCTCTACCGCGAGGGCTGTACTGTAACGCTCCACCACCACGAGGCTACACCGCCACGTGCATTCCCAGTTCCAGCTCTAGCGCGACACCCACTACAACCACACTACACCATTACACCTTGCACCCTCACATTGCACCCACACATTGCACCCACAGAACCACCTCTCTACCCTTCGCGCCGTCCTGTCCTTCTCTCTCCCCTCTCTCTGTTATTCTAATTATGAATCTGATTAATCCATTCTTCGCCCCTTCTCCCTTTCTCCTTCCTTCCTGCCCTGTTCCATCCTCGAGACAATCCTCGCTAGCACCGCGCGAACAATGCCCCAAATTATCCCCCCGAGGAATGTGTTCCATGGCAGAAATGTCCACCTGTGCATATCATCAGACAATACACCACGCCAAAAGCCCTCCCATCTTCACCTCAGACTATGGCGATTGATCCGCCCACCGTTCCGTGTGACGGGGACCCACTGTGTTGCCCATTTCTCATTCCTGGCATAAGCGAGTTCCCCCATCGCCTATTTGCACCTCTTCCACCCTCACAATCAGGTGTGTACGTCTCTCGTCAACCTAGCACCACCCCCACCGTCATCGTCACTAGCCCCACGACTCCCGTTTCACCGCACCGGCCCCGTGCTACCACGCCAGCCGGTCCCCAGACCACCACGCCCGTCATACATGCGGGCCCCCCAGCTACAACGGATTCCACCCTGGAATAATCCTGCCATGGATTCCTGTCGCCTTGTCACCTGCATCGCTAGTTCTATTGTGGTGGTTGTGTCCCCCGGAGCTCCCAGTGCATTCTTCGGCCTGGGGCCCATATCCCGGCATGTCGCCCTCCGTGAACGTGTCTGAAGGTGGTCTAGGCATATTCTGGGACGGGCTGGGACCTTGTGCCCTGCAATATTTTCCCATTCGGTCCCTTATTATTCCACGACAATTTGCCTATTTGTCAATTTGTCAATTTGCCAATTTGCCCGTTTCCGTCTCTGGCCCACCGTGCACTTCCATTGATCCCCCATGTTGACATTATTCTCGAAAGGCCGGGCCATGCGCCTGAAACTTGGGGCCTGGCCTTTGAAACGGGCTTCCCCGTGGTTGTTTCCACCTGCCACAGACTTGTTTCAGGGCAGCTGCTCCTCTGGCTGTGCCAGCCCCAGCCCGCCGTTGTTAGTGTCTGGTCGCCCCCAGCCCGTTTGGCAAGACAGCCTCTCGGGGGCCAAGCCTGGTGCTCCCCGATTCGTAGCACATCCACACCCTTCGCAATAAGACGTGTTTGGTGTTCCAATGTTCATATTTCACCGTTTTCGGGGTGCTTCGTGTATTATTCCTTTGTTGGGAAACACCTGTCGATTCTCTACCGCCGCCGCCAAAATAAATCCCTTGGTAGGCTCCAGCTCGATCGGAACCAACAATCGACCGGCGTGTCAATCGTGCTCAATGCGGCTTGTTCGGTGTCAGTGAAAAATCGTGGTAGTGGTGGTGGTGGCTCCATTTGGAATCCCGTCTGGAACAACCCCGAACACTTCGAGGACGTGGTGGATTTACATCGGGTGAAAATCCCCGGGCCATCTCTGTGTTGACAAGCACTACGATCTGGTAGAACCACCGGTTCATGTGGAGGCCGACGCCTGCATTCGGTTGGAGTGTTTCTCGTCTGGAACCTTAAACTGGCAAAATGGGCATCTGCGTGCATTTCTGGTGGTTGGCAGAACACTGTGGTCTGCCTATCTGCCGTTGGACCTAAACCACCGGCAGTGTCGCCTAATGGGGCAAGGCGATAGCCCAGTTGTGCTGCTGTGGTGTGGATTTTCTCGGCTTCAAGATTGAGGTACAGGGCTTTCCAATAGGGCTGATATGGCCTTGGAAACTGTGGCATGTGTGTATTCGGCGGCGGAGATTTTGCATTTTTCTTTATTCTACCCTGATTGAATGCAGCTGGCCAATCTGGCGATCGACCCTGTTCAACAATAAGGTTAGATCAATAGGATAGAAGCGCAAAGCATTCGGAAATTCCCGAAGTATTGAAGCTTTGAACAATAGCGGATTTGAAGGTTTGGAGTGGGATTCGTAGATACTGGAATCCGCAATAGTAGTTCTTTTGGTTGGTGCATTTTCATTGTGGAATTCGTGGTGGAATAATTTCCACTCAAGCATGATTCGTAGTGGAATTATGGTGGAATCCAAGCCGTTCTCCAGGGTGCAATCCTAGTGTCTTCCAATGTGGCGTAGTATAATTATCATAATAGAACCCGTGATGCATGTTTTTCACAATTCTTTCAGTGCTATGATCCTATGAGAAGGCTTATTTTTCATTACTCTTCAAACAATTCTAGTGTCTTGGAACTATCGACGTCATTATACGTGTTCGCGGTCCTATAATTTCATAGCTAAACTTTGGTTCATAATGCAATGGATATCTTCGACGTCTATAACGCAATCTTAAATTTGGGCCCATAATGCAATACTTAAGTTTGGGTCTATAATGCTATTCTTATTCTTCGCACTATAATGCAAGAGCTAATACTTAGAGTTCCATAATGCAATAGCTAATACGTATGCAATAGTTAAGTTGCTTATGTCTATATGCAATAGTTAATTTGATTATGTCTATATGCGATAGGATCTTTCAGTTCCATAATTCAGTATTCAAGTATCTTTCAGTTCCATAATGCAATAGTCAGTAGTTCATGCGCATGCGCTAGTTACTGCTTCGTAATATATGCACTAGCTAATATCTTCTGGTTCCAAATCACAATTCACGTGTAATCTTGCCTGTAAACGAGGCTCCCCACATGCATCTCTCTTCCGAAACTGTCTGAGTGTCTTGGATGCTTATATGCCCTCCCTTTCCTCTGTCTCTTCGCTATCTACTTTTGCCACTTCCTGTATGACAGTTCGCGTTAATAAAACGCGTTCCATAACAAATAAACATCACCAAGATGACTGCAGAACAAGCTCAACAAGACATTATCGATGATGAGGACGCTTCCCTGGGACCTCTCCTCATCGAGCAGCTCGAGGGAAACGGTATCACGTCGTCAGATATCAAAAAGCTCAAGGCCGAGGGCTATCACACCATCGAATCAATCGCGTATACTCCCAAGAGAATACTCGTAGGAGTGAAGGGAATCAGCGAGGCCAAGGCAGACAAGATCTCCAATGAAGCAGCCAAGCTCGTTCCTCTCGGTTTCACCACCGCGTCTGAGTTCCATTCGCGTCGTTCTGAGCTCATTTGCTTGACCACCGGGTCTAAGCAGTTGGACACTTTGTTGGGAGGAGGTATTGAAACAGGCTCCATTACTGAAGTCTTTGGCGAGTTTAGAACCGGAAAATCGCAGTTGTGCCACACTTTGGCCGTGACATGCCAGTTGCCGGTGGAAATGGGTGGCGGAGAAGGCAAATGTCTCTACATCGACACCGAGGGTACCTTCCGTCCAAATCGGTTGGTTTCCATTGCCGAACGGTACGGACTCCACGCCAACGACTGCTTGGACAATGTGGCATATGCCAGAGCCTACAATGCGGAGCACCAGTTCCAACTTTTGTCCTTGGCTGCCCAGATGATGGCCGAGTCCAGATTCTCCTTACTTATTGTGGACTCCATCATGTCCCTCTACCGTACGGACTACTCGGGAAGAGGCGAGCTCAGTGCCCGTCAGGCCCATGTGGCGAAGTACATGCGGACTTTGCAACGGTTGGCGGACGAGTTTGGCATTGCTGTGGTGATTACCAATCAGGTGGTGGCCCAAGTGGATGGTATGGCAGGCATGTTTAACCCCGACCCCAAGAAGCCCATTGGAGGAAATATCATTGCCCATGCTTCGACCACGCGGTTGTCATTCAAGAAGGGCCGTGCTGAAACGAGAATCTGCAAAATATACGACAGTCCGTGTCTTCCAGAAAGCGAGTGTGTGTTTGCCATTTACGAAGACGGAATCGGCGATCCCAGGGTGGAGGAAGATGACAGTTAGGAAGGGAGGCTGGAGAATATATATGTTAGCTAATAATGAAGAAATGACAATAATTGGTGTAAGGGCGACTCTGAAACATGCCCATGGTACATATGGTAGGAGTAGGATTAGTTAAAAAAAATGCATGAGGAATAAAGTAGGAAGGGGTGGTATTTATATTCATGGGAAAAAGTAGTAGAAGAGGGTATTGCTAAATTCAAGTCCTTAATGTAAGAGTGCTATTTACATTGATGTAGGTGCCTTTGGTCTGGATACTCTAATTTCTGGTGAATCGTACATGGAATTTCCTGGCTATATAATCTCTGTTTGTTTATTTGACGAAGCTGCATCCCGTGCCCTGGATACTTAATGACAACCTACACCCAACACTTTGACATGACATTATCATTTCTGAATAAGGGCCAATCGCTAGGTATGCCCCAATGTAGCGACTGTCAAAGGTGTATATGGCGCTGCCAGAAACGGAATGTATTATTGATCCCGCTTGTTCTTTCCTATACCGAGTTCGTAATCATGTCAGTCTAACTGGAGTTAGAGTTAGGGTTTCACTTTGGTGCGCCATGCCGATATAGACATATTTCCAAAGTTTTGAAATATTTCCAAAATCAGCGAAAAATATGTGTCAAGTGCACATTAGAAACAGAAAGGGAGCAAGACTGGGGCGTACCTAGACCCCAATGGACACGCTCTCAACAGTTACACTACTCTGACTGGTGTATCCTTACACTTCACTCTACTCAGCCACAGGGCCACTTCAACCCCAGGAAATTCATACACATAGTTCTATAGGTCAACAGTTCAATAGTCTGAGTTCTATCGTTCAGTAGTCTCAGCTCTATTGCTCTTCAGTTGCAGCTGGTTCAGCAGCCTCAGATAGTCCAATTCTACTCAATAATCTCAGTACAACAGTCCATCTCAGCTCTATAATTCACTCTCTACTCCTCTGGCATGGCACTACCACTGTGACCCGCTTGCCTGGCACTAGGGACCCAGAAATGTCGCTAAGGCGGTGCATCTCGGTAAACACAGACGTTTTGGGCGAACCGTCCCTGTCTTGGCACAGTTCTTCCTGCTAAAATGCCCACCTCACGGCAGTACGGCAGGGTACAGGGCCAGTGCCGTTGTTGCAGCGCCATGGCGGGCTTAAGCCTCCAAATTGCGGTGCAACGCACGGAAAACCTGCGGCTTGCTGGCCGTTGGTGGTGGGAGCCTCAGCAACAAGCGAAGCCAGCCAAGAAAAGGCGGTGATGGCGGGCACTGGCGTGATTGCAGGGTCTGGTATGCAGGGCCCGGAATCAAGGTGTTGGGGGAGGTCACGTGCACCGCAGTTATCTAAACGATCGAGACAGCGTCAGGGTGGGGCCATGCGGTTGCTGTGTCCGGTTTGGGCGAAGGGAGTGCGTGCGGCCGGGCCGTGCAGCGAACGCATTGGGAACGCATGCATGTGCATGCATGTGCGCCTGCACACAGCCAGCCAAACCCGGAGAAAATTTTTATCTTTTTCATCAGTGATGTCCGGGTAAATGATCACCTAATAGCCTGGTTACCTGTTGAGACACTTTACACCTCCATCCACTTTCCACCTCTTCCGTTTACCCAAGCACTTTTCTCTCCGGTCCGTGCCCTCCTCCAGCCTCCAGTTTCCTCATACACCCGCTCCGTGCGCTCCATATCCCGGACTGTCTGCTGCCCCTACTTCCTGGACCGACCTGTTCTTTTACACTCCACGATGGACAAGGCCAAGATCAAGACCAAGATCAAGTCCATCTTGCCCAAGCCGTCACCCACGGATCCAGAGACGCCTTCTGCCTCCGCAATAACCGTTCCTGGATCGAGATCCGCCACGCCGTTGTCCAGAAAGTCCAGCCACACCAAGAGGAAGTCCGTCGATGACTACGGCGCCAAACGGTACAAACGCAAGCACCTGACGGAGTCCAACCCCGACCTCGTCAAGGTAGAGGACTTGGACGACTCGCTTCCCAAACAATCGGGCCATCGTCCCGTCACATCTTGCACGTTCTGTCGCCAGCACAAGATCAAGTGTGATGCCTCAGAAAACTACCCCAACCCCTGCCAGCGCTGTGATCGCATGGGCCTCAAGTGTGAAATCGACCCGCAGTTCCGTCCCAAGAAGGGCCTGCAGATCCAGTCGCTCAAGAGCGACGTGGACGATATCAAGGCCAAGATTGAGATGCTCACTCGCAATGAGTCACTCTTGACCCAGGCATTGAACCAGCACAACCTCAACTTCCTCCAGCAGCAGCAGCAGACCCAGAAGCTGCCTCTGGTGCTGCAGACGACGGGCCACCCGCTTCTGTCGCAGACAAACACGCCGGTGGCCCCGGCCCCACTGCATTACTCCAGTAATGGCGAGACAACGCCCGTGGCATGGGCCGCCTCTCCGTCCCAGCTCGCCAGCTTTGGTGTCCCAGCCCAGCTTACCGATTCGGCGCCCCACTCGGCCACTGGCAAGCCCCATCTCGCCTCCATTATTCCTGAAAACTCCGACAACTCCCCCTCCAATGCCTCCACTCCATATCTCAAAAACGACGCAGATGTTAAGCACATGGATAGTTTCGTATTGGGAGACGTCAAGCTCCCGCTTGAAAAGGCCAACGAGCTCCACCACCGCTTCATCTCCAAGTTCCTTCCGTTTCTTCCCATTATGTCGTCCCGTTCGGCCACCCATCTCTATCACCAGTCGCAGCTTCTTTTCTGGTCTGTCATGGCCACAGCAGCCATCGCCGAACCCGAACCCACGCTCTACATGTCGCTAGCCTCCTACATCAAGCAGTTGGCCATCGAGACGTGCTGGATCCGCACACCCCGGTCCACCCACGTCATCCAGGCCCTTATTATCTTGGCCATGTGGCCATTGCCCAACGAGAAGGTGTTAGACGACTGTTCCTACCGGTTTGTGGGGCTCGCCAAGAACTTATCGCTCCAATTGGGTCTTCACCGTGGAGGCGAGTTCATCCAGGAGTTTAGTCGGACCCAGGTGAGTCTAGGCCCTGATTCCGACAAATGGAGAACCAGGTCCTGGTTAGCAGTGTTCTTTTGCGAGCAGTTCTGGTCCTCGGTGCTAGGTCTTCCACCGGCAATCAACACCACCGACTACCTTCTCGAAAACGCTCGTGTGGACGCAGCTCTCCCCAAGGATTTCCGGTGCTTGATCTCGTTGTCGATTTTCCAGTGCAAAATGGTCAACGTCATGGGCATCTCAGTGACCCGTCCGGACGGACTCTTGGAGCCCCAGAACCGGGCGGGCTCACTCAATATTTTGGACAGGGAATTGGACCGTTTGCGCTTCAAGCTCGCCATTGAGGACGGGTCTGCAGTGGAGGTCTATTTCCTCTACATGAAATTAATGGTGTGCTGCTTTGCCTTTTTGCCGGGAACTCCCATCGAGGACCAGGTCAAATACGTCAGTTCGGCATATTTGGCAGCGACCCGTGTGATCACGCTTGTTCTGCGGATGTTAGGAGACTCGCTTCTGTTGGTACAATTGCCTATTTACGTGCGACAGAGCATGACATATTCAGCCCTCATCTTATTCAAATTGCACTTGTCCCGTTACTTGATCGAGAAATACGTCGACAGCGCCCGCCAGCTGATCGTCACTGTGCACCGTCTATTGAGAAACACGCTTCTGTCGTGGCAGAACTTGAAAAACGATATTTCCCGGACTGCAAAGGTGTTGGAAAATTTAAATCTTGTCCTTTACACTTATCCAGACATTCTCACAAATGAGCTCAACGACGAGGTCAATGGTACCATCGTGTCCAGGATGCGGTCGCACTTGACGGCGTCCTTGTTCTACGACTTGGTGTGGTGTGTCCATGAAGCCAGAAGACGGACCTTGGCTGACAAGCACGAGCTGGGCTCGCCAGGAACAGCTGCTCCAATCGAAAATGCGGCCACGGCCACGGCCACGAACACAAACATTAGCAACCAGAACAGCTCGTCCTCCTCTGGTTCCAGGCCTGCTCCTCTTCCTTTCTATAACCAGATCACCAAGGACGACTTCAAGACCATCACCACTACTAGCCCCAACGGAACCACCGTGACGACGTTGGTACCCACAGCACACGCCATGAACCAGGCTCGACTGACTGCCGCCGAACAGAACCGGCCCTTGGAAATCAACGGTATTCCATTGGCCATGCTTGAGGCTACCGGTAGCATTAGAGACACCATGGACAACGGAGGAGTAATAGGAGTGGCTCAGCTGTCTCCAGGCGAAAAGCAAGCGGACATGCAGTTGAATGTCAAGCCTGATCCTGACTCTCCACCTCCTCGGGCCAACCTTATCAGGGCCCCAGACCTTCCTTCACAGGCTCACATGGCTCCATTTATGGACCATGAAGTGGAGCCCTTGCAGGCCAATCCCATGTACATGGACACGCTGGTGCCGTCCATGGACAGCCAACCGCTTCAGAACGGAGTGGCGGGCCAGTACGATACTTTCTTCCAACAGCAATCGCATGGGTGGTTGAACAACGAGAACCAGGACGACGACTTCCTTGGCTGGTTCGATGTAAATATGATTTCCGAGAAGTAGGCCAGACAGAGCCTAGATTAATAAATGATTCGATGATATAGAAGATTGGTAAAGTTTAGGATAGAATAGCGAGAAAGGATGATAAACGGATAAAGATAATGAAATTCTATTATAGCAGGTAAGATGGCGTAGAAAGTTATACGCTATCAATTGGAAATTAATTTCAATTTCAAAGAAATATATTCTCTATCAAGAATACGGTAATACGGAGTCCTGATGGCAACAGGTCCTGGCTCGATGTTCCTATTGATTATTGTTCTTCCTCTGGCTGCGAAAAAGAATCCATACTTCGTGCAACAGTTATACAGAGTAGTTTCGGAGTTAAAGGGAAGCCAAGAGCCAGACAAGAACCATCTAGATTAGTTCATCTAGTGATTAATGCAAATTGTATAGAAAATGATTATGAGTACAGCAAAATCTACTATTTCCTCAATCAATGAGTAAAGTAGCCAATACGGAGGCTTAACTATGATGGCCCATAAATCCTTTCACAAAGTGTCAGCAAATTATATATATCTATATATCTGATGTGTAAAAAAACTATCCAGAGTACACCTATACCTTTATGAGAGGCCTTATTTCTAATAGCACCAATTATGTACTTTTATTATTGCTATTGCCTGATTTTGAGTAGGACAAAAGGAACGAAGATAGTAAGCAAGTCGACAGTAAATTGCTACAAGTATTCCATGCGTACAAACCTCAGTAATAGCAGGAATTGAGTAATTGTGCCATTGAATCCAGTCCCTGTCCCTTATTCTCTTCCAATCTAAGTGCCCAACATAACTTTCTCTCCAGTTCTACTTCTCACGAATTATATTAGCGAGAAAGGTGTAATAGAACGAGAATCCACTACCAAGATCTACATAAAATCACCAAAACCGATCTTATCTTACCATCCCTACTCCCTTTACTTCTAATCATCGTTGCCCTCTTCACCCCCATTCTCATTGCCTTCAATTCACCGTTTTCTTCTTCCCTTTCTTTCATTCCTTCTCTACTTCACTTCTTCTCTCATACACCTGCTCACGTGCAATAGGCTAATCCTATATAAATAACTCCGGTGCCCATCTCTTTCTCTACATCCAATGCTTTCCAGAATCCTTTTGCGTGCCTCCAAGGCCACTGCCGTTGCCCCAATTTCCCCAATTGCCCAGCGCTGGGCCCCAATGGGAGCTCGTTATGTCTCTTTTAAGGCCGAAGACCAACCCCGGATTAGAATCGGTTCCACTGCCCCAAATTTCCAGGTCGCCACCACCGAAGGTGAAATTGACTTTCACAAGTACATTGGTGACAGCTGGTTAGTGTTGTTTTCCCATCCTGCCGACTTTACTCCAGTTTGCACTACTGAATTGGGTGCTTTCTCCAAGTTGAAGCCAGAGTTTGACAAAAGAGGTGTCAAGTTGATTGGCTTGTCCACCGAAGGCGTGGACAGCCACAAGGCCTGGATCAAGGACATCGAGGAGGTGGTCACCGGCGGCCAGAAGTTCGGTTTCCCCATCATTGCCGACAGTTCCAAAGAGGTGGCTTTCAAGTACGACATGGTGAGTGAGGAAGACTTCAAGAACCTCGACGCCCCTAAGATGATTCCCACAGTCAGATCGGTGTTTGTTATCGACCCAGCCAAGAAGGTTCGTTTGATCATGACTTACCCAGCATCTACAGGCAGAAATTCGGCCGAAGTGTTGAGAGTGGTGGATGCCTTGCAGTTGGCCGATTCCAAGGGAATTGCTACCCCAATTGACTGGACCTCCGGTCAGGACGTGATCATTCCACCTACCGTGAGCAATGAGGACGCCAAGGCCAAGTTTGGCGACTTCCAAACCATCAAGCCCTACTTGAGAACCACCAATGTTTCTAAGTAATGGCCTAGGGTATGTAATTAATGTTAAAAATTCTACTGGAGCCAAGTAAGTTATTTAAATGATGTATTTACTTTAGGTGTTTACTGCTGGCATCTAACAGACGATAAATAACAGAGGCGTAAAACAGATTTAGCGACTTCCTATATCTCGTCAAATGAAATTAATAGATGGAATTGAAGTATGGTATTTCAGATGGTTTCTCAGATGGCACCCTTTTATGTATGTACAGATGGACGTAACAACGGTATTAGTCTAAATTAGCTGATGCTTGCGTCACACAATGCCGATGTTGCAGCTTCGCCAGAGATTCCCCGTAGCACGTAGTGGTTGTCGCCGTCGACGAAGGCAGCCTCGCCTTGCGCCGTGGTCCGGAGATGGCTCTGGAGTTCAGTCCACACCTTCGACTTGAGTCGACGTGGATCCACGTCAGAGTCGTGTTTATCGAACTGGAGACGTTCTCCATCCACACTTGATGCTGGAGGTGTAACGAGATCTACTGTTCCTTGCTGTTCTGCCGCAAGAAGCATGGCCTCAGACTGTACTCCTCTCATCTTGGATGGCTTGAGGTTGGTCAACACCACTACGCGGCGGTCGAGCATCTGGTCAAGATGAATGTACTGGACCAAGCCGGAACACACCTGAAGAGGCTCGTCCGGGTTCTGGAGGCGGATCTGGGACACGTAGAGCTTCTCTGCATCTGGATGCTTCTGGCAGTGGACGATTGTGCCAACGCGAAGGTGGAGCAAAGCGGGCAGAACTGAGGTTAGCGAGGTGCGGTTTTGGACACAGATGGTGACTTACGGGCTGGACCTGTCGAGAGGGCCCTCCAAGCGTGCACAATGCCGGGCATTCGGACAGTAGCGGCCAACATGGAGAAGATGGTAGACTGGAGAGTAAAACGCTTGCCTTTTTGGGAGCGGTCTACATGCAGGAGCAACGCAAGTAATTTACCCCGATTAGGCCAGGACGCGTCAAAGTGAAAAATCACCTATATCCATCACTCTCTTCTCCTACAACTCCACCGTTAGCCCCCAGTTTTCCACACAACGACGATGTCCAACTTCGTATCGTCCCCTGGACGCATCCCCTCCGATGCAGCCAACTTGCTCCACTCGTCACAGCCGCCCTCGTCGCTAGGACGTGACACCTTCACTCCACAGAGCACCCACCATGGGTTGTATTCCGAGACCAATATGTCCCAGGGCGGAGCTGCCACTCCCGTGGCACCTCCCCCAACGCTAGCAGGCAGAAGACGTCAAATTGCCGTGCCCAAGGTGGTGGACGTGACAGGAGAGAAGGTCAGAGAGAGTTTCGAACAGTTTCTCGAAGACTACTCTGACCCCCATGGTGCCGCCGACTGGGACGGCAAGACGTACCTTGCACAGATCGAGACGATGAAGAACTACGAGTACTCCACATTGTATGTGGACTACCAGCACTTGTTGGGCCGTGAGAACGGAGTGCTTGCTTCTGCCATCTTGGAGCAGTACTACCGGTTCTACCCTTTCTTGTTGAAGGGATTGAGACGGGTGTTGAAGAAATACGCCCCCTCCATCTTGCAGACCAGCATCATCGGTGCCAGCGCCGATGCCAAGACCGAGACCGAGGGTTCTGCTGCTGGAGGCTCTTCTAACGAGAGAGTGTTCCAGATCTCCTTCTTCAATCTTCCCACCATCAACCGTATCAGAGACATCCGGACCAAGAACATCGGTCTGTTGATGGCCATTTCCGGTACCGTAACGCGGACCAGTGAGGTGCGTCCCGAGTTGTATCGGGCATGTTTCACCTGTGACATGTGTTCGGCCATTATCGAGGGAATTGAACAGGTATTCAAGTATACCGAGCCCACTTCGTGTCCCTCGTGTGAAAACCAGTCGTATTTCACCTTGAACGTGGCCAAATCGCAGTTCATCGACTGGCAGAGAGTCCGTATCCAGGAGAACTCCAATGAAATCCCCACTGGCTCCATGCCCCGGACCTTGGACGTGATTTTACGTGGCGAGGCCGTCGAGAGAGCCAAGCCCGGTGACAAATGTAAGTTCACCGGAACAGAAATCGTGATTCCAGACGTTTCTCAATTGGGCTTGCCAGGAATCAAGCCTCAGTCCGTCAAGGAAAACCGCTCTAGTGAGTTAAATTCGGGAATTACCGGTTTGAAGTCGCTTGGTGTGAGGGACTTGACCTACAAGTTGGCGTTTCATGCATGCCATGTCTCGTCGTTGGTGAACAAATCGTCTACTGACTCAGAAATCGACTACAAGGGCTCCAATGAACAGGAGATGTTCTTGACGTCTCTTACCGATGCCGAAGTCGCCCAGCTCAAGGAAATGGTCAAGGACGAACATATCTACAACAAGTTGGTGCAATCGATTGCACCCGCCGTTTTTGGCCACGAGGTGGTCAAAAAAGGTGTGCTCTTGCAGTTGCTTGGAGGTGTCCACAAGAAGACTGTAGATGGTATCAACTTGCGTGGAGATATAAATATCTGCATTGTGGGTGATCCCTCGACCTCCAAGTCCCAGTTCCTCAAGTACGTGTGCGGTTTTGCACCCAGATCCATCTACACTTCTGGTAAAGCATCTTCAGCAGCTGGACTTACAGCAGCAGTGGTCAAAGATGAGGAAAGTGGAGAGTATACCATCGAGGCCGGTGCCCTCATGTTGGCTGACAATGGTATCTGTGCCATCGATGAGTTTGACAAGATGGACATGGCGGACCAGGTGGCCATTCACGAAGCCATGGAACAGCAGACCATTTCCATAGCAAAGGCCGGTATTCACACCACCTTAAATGCCAGGACATCGGTATTGGCTGCTGCCAATCCTATTGGGGGTCGCTATAACCGCAAGCTCGGGTTGCGGGCCAACTTGAACATGACAGCTCCAATCATGTCGAGATTCGACTTATTCTTTGTCATTTTGGATGACTGCAACGAGAAGGTCGACACGCAATTGGCGTCACATATTTTGGACTTGCATATGTTGCGGGACGATGCCATTGACCCTCCCTACAGCGCCGAGGAGTTGGCACGCTACATCCGCTATGCTAAGACGTTCAAGCCCAAGATGACTCGCGAGGCTCGAGACTTCTTGGTTTCCCGCTATAAAGAATTGAGAGAGGACGATTCCCAAGGTTTGGGCAGATCGTCGTACAGAATCACCGTCCGGCAGTTGGAGTCGATGATCAGATTGGCTGAGGCCATTGCCAAAGCCAACTGTGTGGAGGAAATCACCCCCAGTTTCATTGCTGAGGCCTATGATTTATTGAGACAGTCGATTATTCGGGTGGAAATGGACGACATTGAGATTGACGAGGACCAGGACGAGGGCCAACAAGGCCAGGACGAGGACCAGACTGCCAGCGCTGCTCCAGCTGCCGCTCCAACTGCGCCAGAGCCCAAGAAAGAGTCCATTTCTTACGATAAATACGTGGCTATCATGAATTTAATAGTCAAACGCGTCTCCGACAACGACAATGAGGGTGGAGATGGATACACTGCCGAGGAGTTGATCAACTGGTACTTGACCCAGAAGGAAAACGAGATTTCCACGGAGCAGGAGTTCTACACAGAGAGAAAGTTGGCCTACAAGGTGTTGAGAAGATTGACGAAGGACCGGATTTTGATGAGTGTTACGGCCAACACCGAGGCAGAAGAGATTCCTGACGACTCCACTATTCCTGACAGAACCAGAGTGGTGTACATACTCCACCCTAACTGTGCCATCTTGGACTTCTTTGACCACAGAAATTCAGAACAGGACCAGGAGGGTCATGAGGACGAGTTATAGAATGATTGAATGAAATTGAATTGAATAAATGATAGTTTGAACAGAAACAGAATGAATAGTTTGGCTCAACAGTCTGGAAACGAGAAGTCTATTAATGGACGAGCAGTCTGGAAATTTTCACAATGGTCCATCCTAGCTGCATTCCATTAGTGCTATTTGATACGAGAAAGTCTGAAATCGAGAACTTGGCTGTCTAGCAGAGCTATTTGAAACAATCAGCCTGTCAGTTTGACCTTCTGATAATTCGAAAATCAGATAGGCTGATAGTATAACGGCCTGGGAGATGTACGTGTTTGCTTAAATGATAGCTTGGTATTTTAGTATCCTATTAGTCTGGCTTTAAAGTCAGTTAATTAGTTGGCAGTATTTTTCTGCTGTATTATATGGTGTATATTAGTTTGTGAATACAAGGTAGAAATGAAAATGGTATGTGACCGCTTTGGCCTATTTGACATTGTCGACCAGCTTTGGCGGTACCTGTTCTGGCTCTAAGTAGTACAGGTCGGTTTTGGCCCGTTCCATTCGCGAGATTTCGTAGATTTGCTCTGGATTATTGGCCCGAGCAAGAGTCTGGTATTCGTCAGAGCCCGGGGCAGGCGACTGGGAGTCTCGGATTTCTTCAGCCGGGTATTGAGGTTGTTGCGGTTGTTCTTCGGCGTCTGGCGAATGGGCCTTCCATTCTGACGGCGTAAGTTGCTGGGCACATGCAAAACAGTGGTCTATGAAGATCTTGGAATTAGGGAACATGCGCTGGCATGAGCGGCACCATCCCGGGTCCTCCTTGGAGTTGGTGTCCACAAGATGCTGCTTGTCCTTGACATAGTGCACCAAGCGAAGGTGCCGTTTGAGCACGTCTAGTCTGTTGAATGCTCCTCCATTGCGATGACAGGTGGGGTCAAAATCCCAGTATGGACACCGGAACATGGGTTCCGAATGGGACTTGGAGTGTCTCCGCAAGTCCAGCAGCCGGGTAAACGACCACTTGCACCCAGGATACGAACAGTCGTGCTTTTTGGTGGAGGAGTCCTTGTCCTTGGAGGACTTGGATACGGAGAACTTCCGGATGTGCAATTCGTCGGCCTTCGACTTGGGCCGGCCCGCCTTGAAGCTGGCGTTATATTGTGGTACTGGATCACCTGTTTGAGGAGGATATGAGTAGGGCTGGCTTCGATAGGTGTACACATTGGTAGTGGCAGGAGGAGCCCGCCGATTCGAGGGAACCGACTGGACCAGTGCCGAAACTAGTGGCGGAGGAGTACCGCTAGCCATTGCTAGTGACGCCGTTGACGCTATTGCGGCACCAGCCCCCGTGGCAGCACCGTAGTACGACACACTGCCTAGACTGTGGTAGTACTGGAGATACGACGACAACTGGCTTCCCACGGTCAGATGCGGCTGGGACGAAAGGTCAGAGGGCACTTCGGGGTCGGGGATTTTGGATTCGTCGAGTGAAACCAGCGAAAGCTCGGCCGGAGTCGAGGAACTGGGTAGGGGTAGCACATGGTGGGAAGTCTTGTCGACAGGCTCCTTGGCCGTGGTGCTCAGGTTGGGGGCCAGGGAGAGTTTTGATTCTGCAACGACCATGGTGGAGCCGTGCAGAGAGCGGGACGTGAGCTAGTTCGGGGGGTTGGGGCAAGCAGGGGTGAGGAAGAAGGGTGGAAGTGGTTGATTGGGGTGTTTTTGTGGGTAGGAAGGAGATGATATCACGTGACAACAGAAAGACCGCCGACAGGAAGGGCCAGGAGGATATAGCAGGGGCAGGACTTGGAGTTTCTTGGAACAGAGATCCGGGGCAACGATATGAGCCTTTTTGCGGAGGAATCGGTCGTCTTTTGCGCAAATTGTGTGCTCTCTTTCTTGCTCACTTTGAAGAAACGAGATAAAGTTTAGATATAGTAACAGGGAAGTAGACCGTGTATTTCAGTCTATTGTGGAAAGAGCGTGCTGAATAGCATCCGGAGGGATTGAATGCGATTAGCATATTGTCACAAGTAGAGTTTTTGCACATTGGGACCTCAGGTATTTTCCAAATTTATTTTAGTAGATGAACAATAGAAATAAGCGAGTCTACAATTATAATTATCAAAAAGGGAAAGACCAGATATTACATGTACAAGTGAAGTATTCCGATTTGACTTCAACGAATCCTTCTTGCTTTTGGAAAAACGAGACCGATATAACTTGGTGAAAAATTCCTTTCAGTTCAATATGGACGTTCCCAATCAGGGAAATGAAAATGCAGTAGTAGCATTCCAAATGAATTTAAATTGAGATAGATATTGTAGCAAATATCTTACCAATTATAAAAGTAGAGTGGGAAATTAACTAGATTACATGTTGACTTAGATCGTCCTCCAGATCAGTCTGACATACCTCCTAAATACTTGACCTCAGCATTACTTACATCATTTCAATTTTACAGTTATTCTTAGTCTATTGAATATATTGCTTGAACTACAATTTCCCATCTTAATCAATAGTTATAGTACGTATTTTTTCACGATGTCCTATGTGTTCGAGGTATATAGGAGAGGAGCACAGTAGGACTGCTCAAAGTATGCATTACTCGTCAACTCCATCAATATATCGGGCAAAATGAAGCATAAAATAGTAAATTGGAAATGAACTATTTCCCAGTAATTTTGAATAGTTGATAGATTGTCACTTTTCTCCAAATATATTGCATAAATAGTGATAGGAACAATACTATGCTCCAATAATCTCTCATACCTTGACTAACTTTACAAACGTGATTGCGTTTGCTCCATTAAACTCTGACAGCTACCGGACCCGGCTCGCTAGTCTGCTAGTCTGCTCGTCTCTTAATATCTTAATCTATCGTCTCTATCATGATCGCTGTCGTCTTCTCCCACGTCAAACAAGGTGTTGTCACTTTCGGCCTTGGGCTTTTTCTTGTCATCCAAGTCTTCGTATACTGGAGGGGCATCGGAGGGACCTTCATGGTCTCTTAATTCGAAACTGTCGTCATCACGAGCAGGGGGCTGTTCGGTGTCGCTGTGACTCATCAAAGACATGTCGTCTAACTCAAACTCGTGGCCCTGGTGGTAGCCTGCTGCTTGCATGCCCTCACCGTCTTCTCCGCCATCTCCTCCGGACAATTGCTGCGACACGGCCAACATGTAACTAGTTTCTGTGGGTCTCCACAACCAGGCAATGCCAATGAACACAATGAAAAAGATGATACTTGGCCAGAACTCGAACAAGAAGGTAGCGGATTTCCAGTGCTGGTCCACAATCTCGGAGCTGGACATGCCCACATAAATGAAGGACGACAATATAAATCCTCCGATAGTCAAGATCACCGACAAGAAGATAATGCGGAAGAGTCTTTCGTATAACTGCAACTTGATGATCTGGCGCTGTTGATGCAAGTTAGCCGTGGTGGCTCTGATAGCCACCAAGATGGCCACGTAGTATGCAGACAACGTTATGGTGACAGGAATCAAGGGAATCATACCCAAAAGGTCGCTTGCGGAGTTTTGGGAACCGATTCCACTGGAGGAGGACGTGGCATTGCGTTGGCCAGTGTAATAGGACGAAAGAAGGTACAAGAGCGTAGCCACAAGATGGATGGCAGCCAAGATCTTGCACCGCAACATGATCTTCTTATTCAACTTGAGAGTGACCACACCGTAGCCCAAGGCGATCAACAACAACAAGTACAAGGAGAAGGTAATTTTGAGGGCGTTCAAGAGCGACAAGAAGCCCATGTAGATCATGACAAACACCGAGGTGGGGTTCTTGGTACGGTTGACCAAATCGTAGTAGGACCACACCACGATGGTGTCGAAGGTCAAGAAGCCGATCATGGCCAACAAGTACTTCTGCAATGGCAAGATCTGGTTTTCTTTGGCCTTTTTGAAGAAGTGGAATCCGAAGAGGGCCGAGGCAATGCCGTAGCACAAGGACAAAATACCATACGCAGGTAACTTGGGGATCTCTGATGCATTTAACTCGCCAAAGGCGTTCTGGAAATTAACCTTTCCTCGATAGTTTACCTCAGCAAACGTGAAAGTGGCAACACAGTAGTAGCCCGTCTTGTTGACGGGGTACTCGATGTTGGCAGGGCCCAAGGACGACAACACGCTGGTCAAAATGGGGGCGTAGGTTACGTTGGTGTTGACAATGAAGCGATTGCGCTGCTTGTCTTCACAGAAACCCAAGTTGATGGCGTTGTCGTCACAGATGTAATAGGGTTCGTCGTTGGAGTCTGTCCGGCCCAAACTGTACAAATCTTTGTACTCAAAGACCACATAGCTGATGGTGATATCTTCATTGGCATCCTGGTCGTCCTTGTTCTTGGGATCGTACTTGTCGGTGTCGTACTGTTCAAGAGTGATGCCAATGTGTGGATGTTCAGAACCGCCCCAGTCCTGTTTGGAGTAGACTCCGGCGCATACTTGGGAGTTGATGTTTTCATCAAAGTCCACGATATTGGCGTGGACCAATGATAGGAGAGGAATTGAGGCTAGAAGATGTAGGAGCTTCATGCCGTAGGAGAAAGGCGATGTGTCTAGTTGGAAGTCAGTCGTGCGTATAAGGAGGAGAAAAGGTAAGGAGAGAGTGAGGGAGAGAGGTTGAGAAAGAGAGGGAGAGAGATACAAGAAAAGAGAACGGGTGTGTGTATAGAGAAGAGAGAAGGGGTGAGAGTAGAGAGAAGAGAGGAGGTAGGGGAGGTAATTTATGAGGATAGGGAGGTAACGATGGTTGGAATACAGTGTAGATCAAGTGTATGGAATACTGACTAGTGCGTGTGTAACGCGAGTTAGGGAGAGATAGGGAGAAATTGGAGAGTAAGGAGAAAATGGAGAGAGTAGGGAGAAAATGGAGAGAGTAGGGAGAAAATGGAGAGAGTAGGGAGAAAATGGAGAGAGTAGGGAGAAAATGGAGAGAGTAGGGAGAAAATGGAGAGAGTAGGGAGAAAATGGAGAGAGTAGGGAGAAAATGGAGAGTGCAGGGAGAGATTGGTGAGTGTAGTAGGGAGAAAATGGTGTGAGTGAAGGGGGAGAGTAGGGGGCTTAGGGGAGGAGGTAGGGAGAGCGAGGGAGAGTTAGGGGGAGAGCGACAGAGACATAAGTGAGATGTTAGGGAGAGTTAGGGGGAGATTTAGGGGGAGAGCGACGGAGCGACGGAGAAATGAGTGAGATGTTAGGGAGAGTTAGAGGCAGGGTTAAGCAGGAGTCTAAGGAGAGATTATTTTATCTTCTCTCTAGGAGAGTTTTAGGGAGATCGCCATATGCTAGTGTCTCCAACCTGCTCATTCAGTAAGAAGTGGCCCATCTCTTCTCTTCTGGGGCAAGCGGTTTCCATTGCAAAATGGCCATACTCTTTCTCAGAGTCGAGAATCCTGCAATGTCTCGATGGAAATCTTGAGTTAGAACCTGAAATCCAGACTCCTATTCTCACCGCTTAACTCTACAATCCTCCTGTACGGATATTGCGGAAGGTCATTTCTGCCATGTCCGGATGAACCTTCGCAAGAATGAAGCAAGTTGGGACCAATGCCGCTTTAGATGGGACTGACCGTGGTATCTTTGGCCCAGATAGGTCCTTTGGAGGAATCCAGACCGCAATACTAATTTGTTCAGACAATAATCTAAAGTAGTTATTGGTGCAATTTGAAGAAAATACGCACTAGTTATGCACTTAGTAGTTCAATTCTCCAGAAATCTGAATTAGCCTGCACTGGTTATTTGCACATGGTGTATTGTACTATTTGGATTCCTGCACTTACAGATAGCAGTTCCTCAACTTAGACGTTTATTTTGTACTGGTACGCAGCAGTTCTACCTTTTCATTTGCTGATAATTCTGATTATTGTACACAATTTTTCACTGGAGTTGCATTATGCACTGAAAATGGAGTCGTTATGGGAAACCTTGGTCATCTGGGGCATGTTCGAGTACGGGTTCGATTTCTTGGGTGTGGGTTTGGAGGTGGTTTGCGAATTGCTGGACGTGGTGGTGGAAATGGGCTGTATGATGTGGAATTTGGCCGCTAAAGCGGTTCCGAATTAACACCATTCCAGAGAAATGGCGTTGAAATATGCTTTCAAATTAAAGTTGGAGATATTTCACGTTTATCCTGTTGTTTGGCTTGTTTCAACATTCCACAGAGGTGCCAATGCATACACGAGACCCTTATACACCCAACTACATTTTCCTACAATAACTGTCTCGGATTATTCGGAATTATTCCAACAGTGATACGTGGTCTCGAGAAAGGCACTTTGACCCTTCCAGATTGATCAACTATAGTATCCACCACTATTTCGTCCCTTTTGCCAGAACTGACCTAAATCTCATCTATTCAAATCCATAAATCAAGACCTTTTTTGCACAACAACTCTGGCAAAAGATTGGAAATTCGAAGGGCGCTGTTCCATTATATCCACACATTCTCCAAATTGGAATTCGATTCAAATAAGGTTTACCCTCGATATACTACAAAGTTCTCTACTTAAACCTTCGTTATTGCGACCGAGAGGAAATCCAATGCAGTCGAATTCTACTTCTTCGAACTATATCCAGTGTATCGTTATCGTGCATAGTTCTTAGACACCAGCCCACACAGAGCCTCCGCTCTGGTATACACTCTGCGCAAGATTCTCCACCTGTTGATCCCAGGTCAACAAGTGCTTGTATAACACATTGACTTGGTCCAAGTTCAAGATGCGTGGCTGCAACCAGGTGACAACCAAAATCTCGTCAATCTGATTGATATAACCCTTGATCAAGTTCAAAGAGAAACACTTGATAATCAAATGCTCCACGTCGTTAGGGGTACCGGTAAATTCCGAGATTTCCTTGAAGGTCAATTGCTTGTTAGTGGTAGACTTCAACGAGATCAACTCCAACAAACTCATGATAATAATCTTTTGCTTTAAGAACACTTCAGAACCGGCCAACAAAGGCGATTTTTGGAAGGCAATGGCCAACCAATGGTTGAATTTTTCCAAATTGCCAGCATTTAAGTGATGAATTAACTGGTACAACCATGCGTAGGGACTGGACTCGTTACTGATGGTTGCCAAGATATCATGCAAAATCAACTCTCCGAAGTTGTAGATCTTGTCTCCCAACAAGGCCGCAATGCAGAGCTCGTAGCACAACGCTTCACGCTGGGCCTCTGAGAGGCTGTTGTAGTCGACTGATGACAAGAACAAGAGCCCGTTGGTGTAGTAGAGGTTATATTTCTGGTTAATTTTGTACAACTCACACTTGGTCAAGTAGTAGGCGGCGTTGATTTTGGGGTTTTCAAAGGAGCGGCCCTCGTTGCCGGCGCCGAAAGAGCCCTGGAGCGAGTCCAAGATCTCCTCTGCCTCGTTAATGCGTTGTAAAAGGAGGTTGAATCTCGCTATTTGCAAAGACACATAGGTGACGGACTCGTCGGCGTGGATCAATGCCTGCAACGCCAGCTCGTTGTCGCCCGCCCTGTAGTTGTTGTTTGATTTAACCTCCTTGACGAACTGCGCCTTCAACTCCAACAAGCTGTCCAATGTGTCCTGGGGGTGTTGGTGGAATGAGTCCAAGAGAAGGTCCACCACCTTGATTGGGTTCAATTTGCCCGAAAACAGGCTGATGAACGACCGGTACAACTTGAATTTCAAGTCAGTACTGGTATCAGGGCTTGCGTAGACTTCTTCCAACGCCAATGTGAGCTGGTGCCACAACTTACGTTCATGGAAGTCTTCGAGTTGATAGATCAAATTGATCAAATCGGCCGATTCAATCTCCAGTCTGAGTGTGGCCAACACGGTTGACGCGTCGTAGTCTAAATCCATTGCTGACATTGTGGAGAAAGTGCAAGAAAACGGATGTGGGTGAAGAGTATGGAGCAAAGTGTTTGGTCCAGGAAGTGAAGGAAGTGATATTCGCACTTTGCCACCTAGTCGTGTCGGTGGATAAAGAGATAGAGACGGAGAGTATAGCGAGGTTGCTGGTGGAGAATGGAAGTGGAAATGGTGATTAGTGATAGATATTGAAGAGGAGTAATAGGAGAGTATGACAGTGTTGAAATTGAGTGAATTGAAACATTTTTGATGGAGTTATGCTGGAAAAAGTGTTGATTTTTGGTGGACTGAGAAGTGGAAAATAAGACTTGGTTGAGAATTGGAAAAAGGAAATATATCGTTTGGCGCAGAAATCAGCTTAAATTTAGACGTAGAATGAGATGCTGTGGTGTGAGGACGGCACTGAATATTCAAATTGCTTTACAGAGAGAATTTTGACTGTGTATACGGTTTACGTATTGCTGAAATATACCCTACAGTAGTTGTCTACGATAATTATGTAAGAATGAACCCAGTTTGGGTTCATCGTATAATTGGTATGATTTGGTCGATTCCAAGCCAAACAAAGTACACCACTGGTTCCATAAATAAAGTGATTCCATCACTCTCCATGCAATAATTTATTCTCGAAAATCATGTATATAAAGCTGGTGTATCCTATAACCACAGTAGAGTAGCAGCATAGGGTCTAAAATAACCTAGCAGAGGCTCTTAAAATCTCTAGCTTCCCACCTAAACCGAGGCAAAAAAATCCCGGAACTCTGTCCAATTGGCAGCACTTTCTTCAAACATTTCCTTTCCGTTCTGGATGTATTTAATCATTAATAGTAACCACTTCTTCTCAAGCTTCTTGAGGAACTGTTCATATGTTTGTGAAAGCTGCTCCGTTAACTTTATGATATCCTTATTCGCAAGCTCTATCAATTGATTCAATTTCGTCAATTCCTTTTCTATCAATACCACCTTGAACTTGCCTTGGTTTGGAGCGCTCAATGCCTCCGTATCACTCTCCTGGCTCAATAAATTATTCGAAAATTGTTTGTTAAACCCATTATTTCCACCAAATAAACCATACCATGACTTTTTAGAGCTCAATGAACCACCCTTACTCTTTCGTGCTTCCATTCTCTGTAATGCATTGTTCAAGCTAGGACTATTCAAGTCCTTCAAATGGTCTAAACTTGGTCCTGAGTTATTACCATCGGAGTGAGATGAACTTGCCAGTACGCGATTGGAAGATAAATTCAAAAGCTCCTGGAACTTGGCAAACTTGAGTTTGTACAACAATTTGTATTGAATTATCTTGTACTTGTAAAATTTAATGAGATGCAAACTTGAAATGTAGTATTGTACAAGTTGATGTACTGGCTCTTGCCATTCTGGTATGAGATTGTTGATTATGAAGCTTTCGAAGCCTAAGAAATTACTGTCAATAGTTGAGCCGAACTTTTCAATAGCAAGACTAAGGCTATTTGGATCGTCAGAACTCACTGGGGTTCTGGACAGTTGGTAATTAGCCGATTCATAAATTTGCAATGAGAAGTTATTCAAATTTCCTCCCAATTCAATCAAGGAATTAATAACCGATTTGTAGTCTTTAATTGTCTTGGAGTTTATCTTATCTAAATCAGTCAATACTTTGATTATATGATGGAATTTGATTTCAAAATGGATAAGGTTCTTAGGGATGTCCTCAAAATGGTCATAGTTATCTATTAAGAAGTCCGGAACTTCTTCACTGTTTTCGAGTTTATGTGTAACCAAGTAGTCCTTTCCTTTGGAATTGAAAAGCTTGATTTGGTCCTGCAAAACCGCGATATCATCATTGAGCTTCCGAAGAGAATTCAAATTATCAATGTTAGAGTGGAAATCAAAGCCATTGACCGTTGGGAACAACGAGTAAAGCCCATTCTGGTCGGTTGGATCCACTGGGTTAGCTAACAACAAATTGTCTGGAATCAAGTTTGCTGGGGGTTCGTTGATGGCATTGTACCAACACAACTCGTAATTGGGATCCAAAAACTTATGCAACAAGACACAATTGCGGAATTCTTCAGAGGAGTCGAAAATGAGATCATTCAAGAAGTTTTTGAAGTAGCGTTTTCTCGTCTCAATAATGGTCGTTTCGTTGGAGTTATTAATGGAGTTCACTATCAAACTGAATATTGAATGCTTCTCGGGAATGGGTGGGATGATGAGCGTGGGATAGAGCTTCAAGAGGTTGTCGCGAAACGACTTGAACTCGCTGTAGCGTCTTTTGACGATGATGCATGAGTTGTTTGTGTCGTCCTGCTCCTTTTCCAGGCCAATGCGGAGCTGAATGGAGTAGACGATGACCGAGGAGTTGACTAAGCGTTCGCTGGACACGATGTCGATCTTCAAATCGGGGTTGTTGATGTACTCCTGAATCTGGTTCGAGAGGCCGATGGAGCTGATCACAGGGTCGTAATTGGATGGAACAAGCGTCGAGAACGACCCACGACGTTGTGATTGTGCAGAACTGTTATTGCCATATGTGCTTCCGTTGGCATTGGCACCTAAAGAGCCCCGTCCTGGAGACCTCTGATGGCCATATGGATCGGTGAGAATAGACGGATTCCCGTAAAATGAGGGATTGTTGTCCTGTTCAATATCCTCAAACACACTTTCGCTCATTTTGGAAGTGTAGGGTGGGTCTAGATCGCAGTTTGCAGGACACTAGGCAGATAAATACGGGAAACTGGGGAGTACTCGTGTGTACGTGGATGTTTATAGTCAGAAATATGTATCAGTGCGCCTGCATACAGGCGATTGCTGGGACGGGCAACTGGGGGTCACGGGAGGCTCGGGAGGAAAGGAGACAGCGAGGAGGGGGGCTGGGAGACGGACGAGAGAGGGGATGAATGGAGGCTGTGGCATTTGAGGAGAAGGGTGACGGGAAAGGAGGGCAGGTCAGGAAATGGTCACATGACATCTATCACGTGACATAAGCGGGATTTGCCACGGCCTGACCTCTGCCTCAACCTGCAAAAAGATAAGGACAACATGCAGAGTGTCCATTTAATGCCTATACCCAGATATGCTATAAATACTATACAGCTTGAAACGGGCAAGCCATGGCTCCTTAAAACAGATCAGGACCATATTAGCCCCCAACTCTGAATCCCAAGTCCTACTTGCATACCGATTTTCTCTGTCCTATTGTGAGAATTTCTCACATAACAGCTCCTAGTACAGGGATTGTATTGTATAGACAATAGGGAGTCTATTAATACGTGTTTATACGCGGCAACTTACACGTCCATGAATATCTGAGTAGTAAGTTTTATAGTGAGGTTGATGGTAATGAATTTGGCCCCTTTCGGTGAATCCAGTATTTTTGGAAACCCTCTTGCTAACATTAATGAGAGTTATGGCAAGATTCCAATGAGAGAATTTGACTCCAAACGGAAGTAGTACCTTGTATCGAGAATTGCTATTTTGAAACATTTAGGATTGAACATATCTACCACTTCTTTCAATGCAAGAATATGGAAGTGTACTAGGCTTCAACACATCTAAATTGGGAAAGATCAGTGCCTACTCAAGATTTCCTACAATAAATCGCAATAAATCTATGGTACATTAGCACTAATAATTCTATAAAAAGGTCTTGCACAGATAGACGTACTCGAAGCGGAATAAACAGCTGGCCATCTTGCAGAATTAGTGGGCATTTCATTAAGCCATCTTGTAGAACAGCATGCAGTATTATTAGCCATGTTGTAGAGAGGCATGCATTCATCAATATCTTTGTAGACTTGTATTCTCCTGACCACCTCTTGCAAATCCATCACAACCGGGTGTCGGATCTGTTCAACATCAGCTCGAAACCAGCGAGATCTTCCTTTGTGGTGCACGAGCCACCACAGGCCACCACCACCACGATGTCATCGGCCTGAAGATGCGCAAAGTGTTTGTAGAGCAAGTCGATCTTGCTGTACACCACCGACAAGGCTGCTCCACAAGCAGGCTCCACAATCTTGCCGGAGTCACGGTTGTAGTCCACACAGGCACGGATGGCATCGAGGTCGTCGATCAACTCCAAACGGGTAGACACCACCGAGGAGTCCTTGTAGTTGTCCATGGTCTGGGATGTGGTGTAGGAACATGCGAGCGAGGTGGCCAAGGAGTTGACTGAGTTGAGGGTGATGAGACGGTCAGCCTTGAGAGACTCTGCCAAAGTGGGCGCCTGGTTAGTTTCGATCAAGAGGATCTCAGAATGGGCAAGGTTATGGCGCACCATACCTTGGTAGATACCGTTGTAAAGGCCTCCGCCTCCACAAGAGCACACCATGCCCTTGATTTTCGCAGCCAGTGAGGGTCCAAGCAGGTCCACTACCTCGTCCACAAGGGTGGAGTGGCCCTCCCACACCAAGGGATGCTGGAATGGATGGCAGTAGATGGGTGTGGTGGTGGAAAGGTCGAGAGAAGACATGAGGTTACGCAAGTGCTGGTCGGCCTCGTTGATGGAGTTGCCAAAGAGCACAATGTTCGCGTTCCATTTGCGAAGCATCTCCCTCACCACGGGTTTGGAAATGACAGGCAACACCACGGTGCACTTGACGTTGTAGAACCACGCCAGGTAGGCGGCAGCCAAGCCGGCGTTTCCTCCACTGGAGGCGAATACGTGGATTTCTTTGGATGCTGCGGTGGAGCGAGCATCGAGAATGGACTTGTGGATGAGGTTTCCGATGCCTCTCAACTTGAAGCTGCCAGAAGGCTGCTCCATCTCGTTCTTGAGGAGGATACGGCAGGGGGGCTTCAAGGGGAGCGAATGGGTGACCTCGGAGAGGGTGGTCTGGACGTGTGGTTGGGGCAAGTCGCCCGACAATTGGACCGACATGGATGATATGTGGGAGTTTAGAAGGACTGGGGAAGTATTTGCACTAGTGGAACAGCACTAGTGATTCGGGGCTAGTAGATCAGAACTAGTGGGCTGGATAATGCAATTGGGTGGGACTACTCTGTGAGGTCTAGATGAATAGGCAGAGCAGATTGGAATTAGAGTTGACAGGTGCAGCTGCAGATGACAGGTAACTGCAGATGACAGGAAGGTGCAGATGACAGGCGAAGGTGAAGGACGATAGTTGAATATATGGGTCCACAATACGCCCAACCACAGCAGGGGCCAATCCTTTTATAGGGCCCCATAAACTTTAGGGAAACCCACTCCCTACTCCAAGCCCAGGGGTTTTGCCATGCTAGAAAGCCAAAACGGCAACTGTGACTTCGGGGGTTGCAACTCCCTGACTCGGTAGGGGGTTTTGGGGCAAGTGCGACTCTGTACCGGCGACTCTGGGGAGGCGAGTCACCAGCACAAAGGGCTAGACGGGCAGGTACAAGCAGCGCGGAGGTGCACCTCCGCGGCGGAGTCACGGCAAGCGAAGGCAGGACGTGGGTCCGAGCCCGAAACTCCGGGTACTGACGGAGGTTGACGTGAAATGGTTAGTAGAGAGGGGCCGTTGGTGTCTGACCGTGAGGCAAACGGGGAGGGGGTCGGGGGAACTCGGAACGGGAGGGCGGACCGACAGGATGGAGGTGGGGTTGAGATGGGGATTTTTTGGTGAGAGTGATGAGGTGTGGAGAAGTGTGGCGACGTGGAGAGTGACTGGAGTAGGGAATTGAGGAAGGTAAATGGAGTAGGAATTTTGGAGGGTAAATAGTTGGACAGGTGTGTACCGCAAGGTTAATAGAGTGGTGTGAAGAGGTACGGTAGCTTAATAGAGTAGTGTGATGCTGGAAGCTTAATTGAAATAGTGTGACCTACAAGTTTACACAAGATAAATATATCTCTTGAAGATATCGCGTTCGTGTGGACTGTGGTACCAAGTAGTGCAATTACTATGGTGCACGTTCCGAATACAATGGATATAAGTGATCTGGTGTCCGTTCTGAAGACAATACGTATAATAACCATGGTGTACTTTTTAAGACATTGCGTATAGTAGGTACAATTTCCAGGGTTACTAATGTTAGACAGAGTGTTCGATTGGTACAATTACTACAAAGTGGCCTATCGGAACTATGGATCTTAGGTAATAGAATAGCACCTAATTAGATGATACTCTGAAGACTACTTGGCCCAGTTTAAAAGATTCTGTGTTAGCAGCGTATTCTAGGATTGGTTTAATCAATAGAAGAATTAATTGATTGGTAGAAATGCCTTCTCGAA
This sequence comes from Suhomyces coccinellae, assembly GCA_030565345.1. Taxonomy (NCBI): domain Eukaryota; kingdom Fungi; phylum Ascomycota; class Pichiomycetes; order Serinales; family Debaryomycetaceae; genus Suhomyces; species Suhomyces coccinellae. Next base: position 131,739 of record JAJMBP010000034.1, read on the forward strand.
AGAGAGACTAAAACAGGTATGACTGAGGTAAGGTTGTTGTGAGGTTGTGCACAATAGGAATGGTATTGTTACTGGAAGATTGATGTTCGTGTAATTGCAGTGGGATCTCGAGGATTGATAGAATAACCTGAAAAATTCATGACGTGTAAACCACTAGATTGGTGTCGATTAATGTAGAAAGTGTGTAATGGCATGTTAGCAAGTACTACAAGGTGGCATGTGTGTGAAGGCGATACTAGAAGACTAATCCTCCAAGAGCGAAGTAACAGAATTCTGCAACGCCGTAGTTCTTAAAGTCCAAATGGGTTCCTTCCGCTTATTCACAAGATGTTTCGAACAATCTCTTGCATGGTTCTTTTACAATTATAAGATGTTTGAAGAAGAGAACTCCATGGAGCGATGAGATATCCATCAACATAAGATACAGACTCGCTGTTGGTAACTGATTTGTCTATTTTTTGGAGTGGGTGGCACGAAGACAGATCATGGAGCATCTATGCTTTGTTCTCGTTTTATTGAGATAAAATGGATCTGGACCTACACGGTTAGACAGCGTATTACCAATTGGTATGCTATTATAAGTATCTAGACGGAAAATGTAGACATTGTGTATCGATCCAAGGAAACAGAAGAGCACAGTAAGTTCTGCAAGTTCACAAATTTAGCTCTTTTTTAGTCTAGTAAACATGGGGGTGGCATGCGAACTTGCATTGTTTGTTCTTGATGGTGCTTCAGAGACTAAAATCCTTGCACCTGATGTCAATGATCTGAGAGTTACTAGGATTTGAAACCTTAGTATACTTGGTCTATTGTTTCTTCAGGAGGATTCTTAAAACACGCATTGGGAAGTGCTGTAGCACTAAATTTACATTAGTAAGGACAACCTCACTTCAAGTGTAAACAGCCGCTTCAGGTATGGCAACTTATTAAACTCTGAAGTTATGTCACACAGAATTATTTGAATATCTATATCAGTCTGGCATATCAAGAATGTGGGGTAGTTTAGGCATCATTACATATGCATAGGCCCGGGCCGTTGTGTCAAAGCATACCGAAACTCCCGCGAAGTACCGTTGCATCACATACCTACCTACGTTACATTCTTGATTCTTCCTTGTTACATCCTTCCGTCATAGTAGTAGCGGAGCCTGCAGTCAGCCAAACCAGCATAAATGTAAATCCGAACCCGAAAACATCCCTATTATGGCATGAAATACACATTTGCCCGCGTCCTGGGTCATTCCTCGACCTCGAGAATCGATTGCCGGTTTGTGGGGTAAAAGTCCGACGCAGCCGTTGCGTTTTGGCGTACCACGACAATCGCAATCGCGATTTAGGCTCGCACTTAGCGGGGCCTTGTTACAGCCGCAAGCAACCAGAACAATCACAGGGACGTGCGCAACAAACAAATAGGACAAGCGGACCAGCGGCCCAGGAATGGACTTAGAACAGGCTGGTGCCTGTCAAGGTGCTTGAATCACCGGATTCCATGCATCGGCCACGTCAAAACCTGTTCCATGCATGCTCCCCTCTTCCCCGCAGGTGCAGCCGAAGCTGTCTCTTTCAGGCTGGTTCGGACCATCACTCCAAGATCAAAAAACAGCCCTAAACTTAGCCCCTCTGCCGGTTATGTGCAATCCAGGGCATGTTGTTATTTCCCCCATCGGTCCAAACCGGAACTAGCTAAATCCGCACCCTGTCCACCACGTTTTGGCTCTGTCTCAATAAATTAGCTGAACCACGGTGCCTTCATTTATCTTGCCACGGTGCCTCCATACCATGCAAGAAACGTTTCTATCATATCGAGACTTGGTCCAGATATGTCAAAGTCGAACTTGAGTGCTTGCGGCGTCGTTGCTGTAGAAATAACCAGCCTCTGAATGACATGCCCGGTACAATGACCGCAGCTGCACGTGACACATTGGCAAGTATGACATAGTGCTTGTTCGTCAGAGACCCTTCTTAAATCGGTACTATCCCGAGCGTATTATGGGCTTATCGCTTATCAGCCTTGCATTTATAAAGACAGGAGAAATCCGCAGTTTCCTCGGTCTCCATAAATTTTGATCTCATCTTATTTTCGCATACTGAGCAATCATACCACCGTTGCCTTTCCTACATTTAGAACTCTAGACAGAGACCCACTAAAGAACCAACTGTCCCTGGTTAACACTCACCTCGTGTCTCCTATTTTCGGAGATAATTCTTCCCAGAACTAAAGCCCTGTTCCCAAATCCAACCACTTGTTATTGTTATCAGTTACACCTACAAGTCCCTGGGCCGATATAATTAATACCCAAGCTCAGCATCATATACACAGCATTTACATAGAACCACACCCAGCACCATGGCATCTCCTATATTCATGTCCAATCCCTCCACATCATGCTCAATACTGGCCCTTTCGAGTGGCCTGCAGTTTGCATCGCTCTCTTTCCTCAATGCATTCAAGCACAGAAAAGTCATACTTTCTAGCTCCAAGGCGCAAATGATCGAAGCTTTGAAGCTCTCTGCATTGATATTCCTATCTTCGAATATTTTGAAGCACTTTTCAAGGATATTGATAGGCTATTCCATAGGGCGCTTTTCTACGAAGAGCCAAAAGGCCCTAGCCTTGATCGAAGACTTCTTGATAAACTACTCAAACCTTCACATCTTTCTCATTACGTTGGCCAACTATTTAAATCCCCACGAAGATACCTTTTTCTTGGCCAGAATCAAGCTTTTTGATGAAATCAACTCAACCTCGTATCACGAGAACATCTCCAAGCTTCCTGGAATAGAGTTGGGCGAATCGTCTAGTTTGAAAGAGAACTGGAAAAAGCTTTCGGAAGAGTCTTGCGGATTCAGATTCTTCCTCAAAAGGTACGCAAGAAGCTTTGTCATGTCGTTTATTGTGTTTGCATCAGGTCATTTCCCAAGATTCCTCACCATACCTGCTTATGGCTGTGTTGCCGCAATCGCTTTCATAGAGACCTGGGGATATCTTGGATACGTATACGGTTTGATACTTCTTTTCCTGGTATCTAGTCACGGTGGTGGAATTTTGTTGACTTCATATTTTGCAGTTTTAAATTTATCACAAGACCTTGTTCAACCATATTTCCACAGAATCAACTTTACTACGATAGAACAAAGCCAATGGATTAATTCTCGCCAAGGCGTGCTTTTCGGGTTTACTGCTTTAGGCTATTACCTAATGTATCAATCATCGTTAATGGGGATTATTATGTATTCAGTTGTACAACTCAACATGGGATATTTATTAACGAAGATGACGGACATTTGTCCAGGAAATACTAATCAGTTGATCGATTGGACATCCACTCAAATGATTTGGAAATCACAGGACGCTTTTCTCAACGGAGATCACTATAAGGATCCCTTCTTTTCTTTGACGTTTCCAGGTATAGATGAAAAGTTTTCCCTCACTTGATCTTATAGGTTTTGTTTCCACTAATCAAACAAAATTGTAATGTATTGAGTAGTTCCGTGACCAATTCGCTGTCTTCCATTAATATGGGATCGTACAAAATGTAATTGAACTCTCCAGATTCGTCCTTTCTGTTGTTGAGTTGTATTAATGGAATATTAGTTAAAGTACACTTGGACCACTTATGATTTGTGGTTGAATTTATCAAATCAAAGTTCTCGTCCAATAGATCGTCTATCATCACTCGGAACAGTTCCTCAAAAAACCTAGTTTTAAAAGTGATTAGGGCCTCTTGTGGAACACTTTTTACGAATATGGAGGCAGCAGCAGGATCTAGCTCCTTCAATTCAAGATAGTACCGTATAAGCAAAAACTTATCCACCCCTGAAATTGGCTTTATATCATTGACTTTAACATACCACAAAACAATTAGCATTAAGAATTTTTTCAATTGTGATTTGATTTGATTTATCTCGTTTTCCAATTTTTGAACATAATTAGAAAACTGCTCATTGTCAGGTAACAGTGCCATGGATTGAAGTATGGTCTTGTTAAGATTGTACATTACCTGAAGCTCTTTGACCTTTCGATTATGATTGAAATTGGTAATCACAGTTAATGGAAAACTTGGGAAAATAGTGTTTTCATTTATGTCTAGATCAGTGTCGTTTAAATGAGGGAGGTCAGTCCGAAACTCTTCAAGAGCTTCATAAAACTTAATAAAACGTTCCACAGGAATATCATTATTTAGACTGTTAGGAAACACGGGGACTTTGCTAGGGTCAGCAAACCAACTGCTATTCAAGTAACCTATCGAAGTAGTGTTGAAGATATTTGCGTGCGAATTCTCGAAGAAGACTTCCGATTTGATGAAGCCTATTTGGAATTCACTCGCCGATGCGATTTCATATAGCAATACATTTTTGGGAACAACTTTGAATAGAATTGTGATAATTCCATCTGGGCCCAAATTAGTACCATAGTTGACAAACGAACCTTCCAAAGGCTGCCCTAAACTTTGTATTGAGGGCTCTGGGTCAATTGTGGAATCTGTGCTTTCTTGCTTCACTTGTATTGTGTCAGTCTCATTAGAAGTTCCTGTCGCATTCTGAACTTCGAAAGAATAAATGCTCCGTCCGACAAAGGAAGTTAAATCCTTAGGACTGGTAATGCTTTCAAGCCTGTTTTCTCTTCGATGATACGAGAAGGTGACGAATGCCCCGTCTTCGTAGCTCACAACTATTTGAAGAGCTCCATTGACAAGTCCATTAATGATGCCACTTATAGTCACGTACTTATTCAAGCTCTGCCGAGTTGTTGTAACGTTGCCTTCAAAATCAAGTGCAATCACCGAAAGAGTTCTAGTGGAGGCCGAAACGAGGATAAACTCATCTTTCAAATTGACCCATTCATTCCTCTCATTCAAAAATCGGGACTTTTTGAGAATTTCTCTGGATTCGGAGAAGAACAAACTCGATTCAATCGGGTCAAATCTTACATTGTAGTAATGCACAGAATTATCAGTAAGGAACACTGCCAAATAGGCAACGTAGTAATTTCCAACGCATTTCCAAGGAGACCATTTTTGTTTAGAAATGTTCAAAGAGGTGCTTGATCTATGCATCAAGACCAACTTGTCGTTCTGAGGTCCAGACATCTGATAAACAAGAAGGTCTCCAGCATGGGTTATTATTGTAAGGAAAAGTACCGATTCCGAGCCAATTGGAACTTGTGTAAATGAGAAGCTTTTAACTTTTAACGACAATAAGGTGCCTTTATCCACCAATATCGAATCCTCCTCTGTTTCCACGCCGAATTCCTGACATAGCTGTGCAAATATCTCGATTTCCACACGGTACTGGCCCACGTAACCATTTTCACGTACAAAGATAAGTAATTCACCCGTATTGAACAACACCCCGAGGTGGTTGTCGCGTGTTGTGTGCTGTGAAGGTGTCCATTGGTGACTGACTATGTTGAAATCACTGCTGATCTTGAGCAGAAATGGCTCATCCAAGGTGTTTACCACGACTCGATTGAACCGAAGCAACGGAAGCATCTCGAGAGACTCCTGACGTGCCATGCTAGTGGTTTGGAACATTTCCTTTGCTTCCAAAACGACCACTGATCCCACCTGGGTGACCGAGTTTGTGAGTGAAGGAAGTTTGGGCTCAAGAATGGATATCTGGGTGTCGTTATTTATGGCCAATTGGTAGTTATCTGACAATTGGAGTGGGTCTAGATACGGCGAGGCCACCACGGCCCTCTTGACTGCGAGGGTTCTGATGATGGAAGACATGGAGTGTGAAGTAAACAGTGATGGAAGTAGTGTTGGGGAATGTTGAAAACTGGAAAGAATGGAGGACCGGAACGTGGGATTAGATTAAAGTAATAGAGAGACAGTTCTCGGCACCGTGAATAGAGACTGGAATGAGCTTGTACTGTGGTTGTTTACTGTTCAAGTGAGTGAAGACACTGCGATGGTGTGGGGTGCATATAAAGAGAAACCGCCTAGATCAGAGGAAGGAAGATAGAAAGGGAACGAGAGAGGTAATATACAGTGACAATAAGAGAAGGATGAAGACAGTGGAGTAATGAACAGATCACGATCGAGGCTGGAGCGAGAGATTAGTTACTCTAACAACGTACATCCAAAATTCAGGAAATACAGAGAGTGATATGTTAAGAGACAGGACGACAAATATTAGGAGTGAGACATCAGAAAGCGAAAGGTAAAGATACAGTGACAGGTTTCCAAATTTCTCTATGCGAGGGTACTGGACCCATTTTCAACTGAATTATAGACAACTGGAAATATCCCCATATTTCATCCTTTTGTGGGATTGGAAAACGACCAGCACCTTTGTAATCTTTCTGCATCTCGGAGTTCGGGAATTCCGAAGCACCACCAAAAATTAGCAACAGACTGCGGTAAATGTCAATAGCTAGACCATCTTGCCTATTTCGGATGCTGCCTCATCTTCAGTTGGACATTGTTTGTATTCCATTTGAGAATTACAGGTGAAAAATTCCAACGCGTCTTGGTCGACTCAACACGAACGGAATATTGTAATTCAGGGTGAAGCAGTACATTAACAAACAAATAGAGGCATGATATCAGAGGGGCTGCATGGACAATAGCACATGAAGGGTCTGTCATAGGACAAGTCCAATCCTGTGAAAACATCCACAATGCAAAATGGACCCTATAGCATTTTGACACCTGAATTTAGAGAGCGGTGAATAGAGTATACCTGTAATTAACTTCGGGGCAGCATTAAAGGCTCAGTATAGCACATCGAAGAGTATCACTCCAAAACAGTGCTCGTTCTTCCGGTGCTCTGAAAAGTCCTAAAATGGTATAATAATAGGCATCGTCAGAGAATTGGGGCCACCATTAGAGATTGCGCAGACTTCCAGAAGGAAAGCACCATCGGTAGATAGGAAAATTGCCATATTTGCAGCAGCGTGCCGAGATCCGTATCAACTGATGGAGACAGTGCAGAGACAATGCCCAATTGAGGCAGAGACAAAGCACGGGCCTTGGGTTGGGAACAATTGGGAATTGCGGCATAATTTGCGATGGACCCCGTTTATTTTACATTTACAGACAAAAATGCCAGCAATGGGGTCCGAAGTTCTGCAACTAGAGGCGGTCTGCCAAGGAGCACCTTCGGCTTCTACGAAAGAAGCATTTGAATTCCTGGAGCCAGATATTCTAGAACTCCAGTTAGCCCCGACGCTGGAGTTCTAGAGTTTATGTGGGGCTGCTTAAACCAGCAGTACCGGAGTCGCTGGCCCCAGGAAACTACTGGCGGAATCGATGCAGGAAACAAACCACTGTGCCTATTCAGGTACTGCTCGTCTCTCGTCAGGCACCTCTCGTCAGGCACTAAGTGCCTTTTTGGCAATTTTTCAGGTACAGTACCGAGGGCCCTGGTACTGTGGAATATCCAAGACCACGGGCTTTCCTTCTTCAGGTCACCCAGGGACGCCCAAGGAAGAGGCTCTGCTACAGCCAAGACACCCTGTGTCCCGGCCAAAGATGTCTTGGCTCCCTAGACCGTTCCTTTTCTCGCTAGATACGTCCAGTGCCTCTGGCAAAATTGCCTACTGAGCCCCAAATCAGCCATGAATCTACCTTAGCGGACTGGGGAAATCAGCGAAGAAGGTGAAAATAACGTGCCAAATGGCCAGACACAGCAGAACATGATAATCCAGCGTGTCACCCCAGAGACGGACTGCCCTTAGCTGAGTGTTCCACCTTCTGGGAAGAAATATTATTGCAATGGGGCGGCCGAGTGAGTAGCAAGCCCACAATTTGTGTGCTTGGTAGATAGATACGGAACAAATAAGAGGCAAGAACCATCGGAATCGAGGGAAAGAACCACGGGAAAGGACTTCAGAAGGGCAATTACATAGAGACGGGCATTTTCAAGGCCCTTGAAGAGCCACTCGTTTGTGGCCATAGCCCCTGGCCACAAATAGGCCCATCAATGGCCCCATTTGCCCACCACCACCACTACCACCACAACTTGCGCTGCGCACTAAAGTGGCTACAGAGGGTAGCAGAGCCCATTAACGTTGGCGGTGCTCACTGTATCAAGGTATCAACTGTAGTACCTGTATTGATCGTATTGCCTCTATTGGCCTATCTACACACATCTGGCGCCAATTGAGTGGACACACACACTCGTCCCTCTGTTTTCTGTTGCATCGCCAGCAGCTTCGCTGTCGTCGATGATGCCTCTTCTGCCTGTGAAATCCTGCCTCGCTCGTCACCCACCATCACAAATGCTCAATTTCCCACGCCGCCACCGGGCCAAAATCGCCCCAATTTCGCCAGACCGCTCTCCTCCACCAGACCGCCCCACTGACGACGTGTTGTTCCACCACGCCGCCCCGTCGCCCTCCAATCCGCTCTCTAGTCGTCCCAGTAGTAGGGTGATCCCTGGATCTCCGTCCTGCACACAGCCCAGTGACAAATAGCCGTGTAACTGTTTACGTACCGTCATCATCATCTGTCCACTCTTTCTTTCCCTGTGTCCCCTACTTCCACTGGCCGTGGAGCGTCTACTACTCCTCCAGCCCGTCTCCCTTGCCCCCGCCAGCTTCCTCCTTCAAAGTCTCGCTTCCACGTCCCTTTTCGCCCCGTTTCCCCATGTCTGTTGACACGCTCGAGGACAGAAATGGGTCCGAGTTCTCGTTCCAGCGCCTCTCGTTGGCCATTCCCATCGAGGCCAAGAACTACTCGTTGTTGTGGATGTTCTTGTCGCGTACCTTGAACCTCGCGTCCTCCGACGACCTCCTTTCCACCCATGCCCGCATCACCACCACCGAGCTCCCCACGCCCTCTGCCGCCCTCAGCGCCCTGTCTACCGACTTGTTGCCCGAAGTGGCGTTCCCCCACGATCTCTGGTTGAAGGACGACATTTGCGTCCGGGATATCAAGATCAAGACCTCGTTGTTGCACGAGGTGACCTCCACCGTGGAGCGCGAGTTGGCCTCTGGCTCCCCGGTGTTCGAGGAACAGGTGTTGAACTACTTCGACAAGCTCCTCACCGCGTACAAGGTGCACGAAATCCCCGTCCGGGCGTCTATGGCCTCGGTATACACGCCTCCCGACCTCAGCTTGCGAGAAGAAGACGACGAGGACGGAGGCTCCACCGACGACAACCCCCTAGACGACACCAAGCTGATTGCACGCACAACGTCAGACCAGTCTTCGGCAAACTCCCAGAAAACCTCAAACTCCTCTATCTCCGGCCAGAACCCCTCCAGTGCCTCCTCCGCCAACACACCTACCCCAGTCCACTCGACCCAGTCCAACGGCAAGCGCGTCTCTGCATTATCGCGAGACCGCAAGTCGTCCCAGAGGAAACGGTTCCTGACGCTTTTAGCTCAGGACGGAAGCTCCGAGAACATACCCCCTGAGGAAGACAACAAGAAGCAGCAAATCTTAAACGGTTTGCTTGCCAAGTCCAAGATTTATAACAAGTTGAAGAAGCACAGAGACTCCTCAAGCTCCATCAATTCCAATGCATCCAATCCTTCCAACTACAGCAACAGAAATAGCGTGAGTACCACGACGACAGTGAATTCCTCCATCAATTCCAGGAGAAGAGGCAGCTCCAACTATTTTGCCAGCTCTCCTCCCGACATCAATGAGGCTCGAGTACTTCAACAGAGTCCTCCTACTCCACAAGTCCCTATTTTATCCCGCGAGCAAAAGGCAGAGAACAGAAAGCAGAAATATGACTATTATACTCAATTGGTCAAGCTAATGGAAATCTCGCAGCAGTTGGTAGCCTTTGCCATCAAGACTAACGCTCAAGACAATGCTGAAAACGTCAAAGTGATCAAGTTCATCGAATTTCTCAAAAAGAAGGTATTGAAATTCATAATAATCGACGTTTCGCAGATGTTGATGGACTACGCTCAATTAAAGGCCACCTCTCTGAGGCCGTGACTCGGGTGATTTCGATGCAAATTTCCTGTACGTGCTACGGTGCTCTTCTAATCTAGATTGCCCTAATTAGTCACCAAGAAGTATGTGTCGAGTAAATTCTAGACCATCTTTGCTGACAATCTGTCGTCTTGTTATAATAGTGTATATTACGGTTTCGACCATGTTATTTATATAATCTATAATTCCCATTCTCGGCTGGCGAGTTGCCGTGTCTTGGTAGAAAGCAACTTAACTATATGGGATATATTGTTATTCGCTAGTCTCGGTAAACAATTAAAAGTGTGGCTGCATATTTCAATACGCTTCACGGAAACCAGAACGTTAGATCTTCGTGAAAGATATTATAAACCTCAGTTAGCTGAAGTTCTCATGTGGTGCCGCATTCATTCACAATTTCCTCTTGTAAATGAATAATCCAATTAGATGGTCTAAATTGCTCAGATATTTAAGCAAGCCTTCCCTATCAATTATTAACTCACTTTAAACATCAATTTGTCATAATTTAAACATTACGTGCTTCTTGCCCCGCAATTTGTTGAAGCCTATCACTTGCAAGTGCTCAACATTTGCGAAATCACAGTCAACAACTGGTCGTTTTCGCAAGCAGCCGCAACTCTCTCCTTGTCATTCAACTGCTTGTTAACTTGGTTCTCGGACTGGTGGGTACCTTCCTTGATCAAGATCCGGATACGGAAACGAGGAGGCAAACACCTTTCCAACCTGACTCTGATACCCAAACCGATCAAGGTAGCAAGCGAGCAGTGTGTGATGGTGGGTGTTATCTTAATGAGAACTTCGGAAATGTCTTTGTACTTGGTGGGGCCGAGGGTCACAGTGATATCGTTCAAGTTTACCACAGCCAACTGGGCCAAAGTCAAAGGATGCTCAGGGTCAGAAATGGACGAGATAAGATCGAAAATCTCTTGAGCATCGATAGGATCCTCTTCTTCTTCATCATCATTGTCAATAAGCTCATCTTCAGTGGATGCCATGTCCACATCTGAGTCGAGTTCTGGAACATTATCTGGAGGAGGAAGCGACTGAAACGAGGGAGTCAAAAGCGATAAAGCGGCGATTTTTTCGACTAACTGCACATTTTTGTCGATGCTCTTCGTGTCCACCCCTCTTGTAGGAAGGCTGGACACGTCGATGATGGTGGGGTTGGCGTTGATGGGATCAGACATGATGAGAAAAGTAGTTAGATTAGAGTCTGATAATAGTCATATCACGTGCTATGGTACACGTGAGATAACTAGAACAATAGACACAGTATATCGAAGGGAAGCTTTTGCCTGGAATAAACGGAATTGGGGGTGTTTGGATTCATCATTGCTTTCCACTCTTTATAAGGCGGTCAAAATTGTACTCTATAAGTATAAGATATTAGCACTTGAATTAAAGAGTTTTCCTAACATTTTGATTCTATATAGAAAGTGCGCTTTTCTGAGGTTTGTTGCCCCTGACATTTCTGTGACATACTGGCAATCTATTTTTGAGTCAAATGATTATACTTATGGCACTATTATCTGATGTGAAATTCTTATCGAGCTAAAGCAAAATTAGTACGGTATTTTTCACATCAAAATAGGGATTTTATCAGTAGTATTTTGAAGTCCTTTCTTTATATTATTTAAAATTGTGGTCTTTAGCTCAACTCTATTGTACAATTTCAAATCAGATTAATAGGAAAGTGGACCGAATTTCTAGGTGGAAGCTGGGTTGGCTCCATCGAATCTGGTTGGCTCTCAATTAATCTGACCGATTTAACCCGATCCAAAATTACACACTCTTCTGTAACATATCTCACCTTAGTCTTCATGACAACTGCCAAAAATTAGGCCCGAATGCACCACTGCTCTAAGAAGTGTACAATTATTACTCTATTCACCTCCATAAAGTAAGGAATTGTTTCCGCTTCTGTACCAGTCTCGCTTTCTTTTATTACCCATTTCCGTCCTCTGAAAGATCTTCCCAACTTTATCTATTCAGTGCGAAAACATCTCCATATCACCACGACTATGGACAACTACCCCCAAGAATTCCTACAGCAATTGGCACCATTCATAAAGATTGAAGTCCAAGATGGTCTGGAAACGTCGCCTCTTGCCAAAGCACTTGTCAAAATCACCGATCAGTTCAACATACGTGGTAAAGCATGGGACAGTTCTATCATCAAAAACAGGCTTCTGAACGTCAAGTACATCATTCAGGTGGTATCTGAGAGCCACAATCAACCCAAACTACCCGAGAAGAACTCCAGTGACAAAGAACACTCGGAATTATCGCCATTTAACATCAATTCGGACTTGTTTCCCAACGGTATCCTTTCTCATAGATGGTTCAAGAAGTACACAGAACAACTTCCGTTTGCTTTCGTCAAGGTTTTCGACCTCGATTCGTCCCCAGAAGGCGATAAGGAGTTGGTTCGCCAGATCAAATCACTCAAGGACTTTTATCACAGCAGAAAAGTCAAGTTCGTTGCACTTGTTGTGTCTCCTCCTGATGCGATTGATGCAGACACCCGTGTGAACTCATTGAGAACTCTAACCAACTTGCCTCGTCTCACAGGCTTGTTACACATTAAATACTCCCCGGATGCACTCGTGGGAGATTGTGAGTTGGTCTTCACTTCGTTGTTTTCTAACTTGAAAAATCCTGCCATAGACTTCTACACACAGATCGAGCTGAATATCAAACAGAGAAACAAGAAGTACTACACCTGTCCTTCCACCCAGGGAATAGAATCGGAAATCGAAATCAGCCCTAAGGCACTTGAAACCAGAAACCTCATCAAGCAAGCAATCATAAACCAGTTTGCCAATCCCCACAACACAGAACAGGCACTCAGGCTTCTCGAGTTGTCATACCAAAACTTGATAGATCTCCTCAATAGCAATTTTGCTGACAATATTTATGAATACCGAAAGATTTCCGATTGCGACTTTAATATATTCTCACAATATCGTCAACTATGCGATATTATAGCCTTTCACATCGTTAGAGGTTATTTCTCACTAGAAGATCCAATTACTGCTTTGAAGAAACATAAAACCCATATTTCTAACATAATCAATATTGTCCAAGTCGACGATAACCCCGTACTAACCACCTACAACAATAACTGGACTGCCATACAATACGAATGGGTTGCGCAATTGATGGAGTTGGTTCCCACTTCGGTTATTAAGGAGCTTCAGATCCTGACTAAGAAGAGTCCCAACACTATGGCATATTTTGGTGGCATGAGGTTTCTCGGAGGTTATTCTTTTGACATTATTAGCAAACCAAGTTTGGGATACTTAAACTCTTACTATTTGCACAAAAAATCAAAGCCAGTGAAGGAAGGGGCCTACTCATATTTGTATAAGGAAGATTCTGACATAGAGGGCATCCACAGAAGTATCAAACTTTTAGAGTCATCTGTCAATTCGACAGCACTTCAATCTGCAACGCTTATGGAAGAAGATCAAATAGATTCGTTGTCATTCCTTCTGTATATTAATTGGTTGATTGGTGAAGAATACTATCAATTAGGAGAACCAGATTCCATAGAGAAGGCAGTGGAGTTTTACGAGTCAGCGCTCGCTAGTCCCGCTATTCAAAAATGGAGTGGTGTTTCTAGTATTATTAGTCAGAAGCTTTCAATTTGTTATCGGAAGTTGAAGGATCCAAGAAGGGAGTTGATCAATGTGATTAAACTTTCAAGTCTTGGAAATGGTAAGATCATGAAGGGGATTAATTCTAATGAAAATATCCTTAGCGAGGAAGTTTCCAATTTGGATTTAGATGAATCAGTTATCCAGTTGAAGAATTTTTTTGATTTACATGCCTTAATAATGAATCAAGATGATTCTGAAGCATACATGTTTGATGATTGTCAAACGCAGTTTATTTTGAAGAATAACATAGATATCAGTGTCATACAAAATTCCTTGCCGTCAGGAGCCAAACTTGAATATTCGATTGAAGAAGTCGAAGTTTCCGTTGCAAGACTTGATGGAAAGTCAAATAGCAATAGGCTGATAACAATTAAGCATGATTCACTCCAAAAATCAAATTTTTATTCTAATATTGAACTTGAAACTTCAGATCAAAAAAATTACACTAGTTCCACAAATCTCAAAGTTCTGGACACTATTGGAATTTTTAAAGTATTGAGCTTTAATCAAATATTCCAGAAGACTGGAATGTTTGAAATACAGACAGCCAAGTTCAAAATCAAATTAAGCATCGATTGGAATGAAAATAATTATACGATCAGAAGAACCGAAACGTTAAGCCTAGATGGAAATCCATTCTCACTTTCAACTCACCACAATACTCTCTATTTCCCAATCCCAGGAAAGGAATCCAAAAGTTTGAATGATATGTTCACAAAATACTACAGAATAAATACTCCAAATTCTAGGACTATCAGGATTTCTCCTTTAAAGCCCAACGTGGAAGCACAATTTGATGGTGCCATACCCCAGAGCTTAGTTCTTGGTGAAAGATTAAGTATTCCTGTCAGGATTAAATTCAAGAGTCCACAAAAGCATAAAATCGCATACAAAAAGCTTTCATTATCTCTGGTTGCTAAAATTGTTACTGATTCTGAATTGGAAATCGCGTCACAGGTGAGCTGGAATGAATTGAAGGATGACGAAGCATTGGATTTGAGAGAAATAACCGAGAAACCAGACGGCGATGAAGTTCATGTTTTGAATATGAGCATTCATGCACCACCCAATGCTAATTTGGACAATTCAAGGGCCATATTAAAAGTGGACCTACAGTTATCGGTAACTGAAGAGACAGGAGAAACGGTCACCACAGAGGGCTCGGAAGACGTATCGATATATGATGTCAACAGTTACGAAATTCCAATCTTGACAATACCATTTCTGACTTCTTGTCTCATCTGTCCCAGATACAGACCTAATGAAGTCGACATGCCTTCGCCATTCTTGGTGAACGAAAATTCCAACTCAGGCTCAATGATGCCTGCTCCGACCAGAGTATGGTTGACGGAGTTCAAGTTAGCACAGTTCCACGGAACAGATTTTGAGGTATCAAAATGCATCATTAATGTAAAATCAAAAAATCCTGAGTTAATTGTTGAGGTACTTGATTCCCCCAAAAAGGATGATGTTTCAGTCCTGCAATTGATTACAACGCGGAGCAAGACGGGCTACACGCATCGCAGTGCTTCGGTCTCTGCTTCTCTTACAGTGATGTGGAAGAGATCAGACGGAAATGATTTGAACACATTCGACTCCACTGAATACGACATTGTTCTTCCATTATCTGATCCTAGAGTGTTGGTTGATATTGAGAAGTTAGATGAAGATGTGGCAAAAATCAGCTACATTCTCGAAAATCCAACCTCTCGCATTTTCACCTTCACGGCACAGCTCGAGGAAACCAAAGGGTGGGTATTGGACGAAGAGCGCAATATATGTCCTCTAAAGCAAAGCGCATTTCCGGTGTTGCCATTCAGTCAATATGTCATGGAATTTTATGGTACTTTTAGCAAGACAAATTGGATTAAGGTACCTCCCATGAAAGTATATGATGTTCAATTCAAGGTGATCCTTCCAACGTTGTCGGTGGTGGAAAGCATTGTGATGAAAGAGGGTCAGTTGGTGTGGAAATTTGAAACGGCAACATAGTGTTTCGACGATCCATATGGAAAGAATTTATTCGATAATTTGATGAGATTTAATGAGAGAATATTCATATTAGAGGAGTGAATCATAAAGTATATATTGACAAAAGGAGCCATGTTAGATGAACAAGAAGAAAAGGTTTCAAAGATCCAGCATAAGATGAAAGAATATTAGAATTATTTCATGTCCTGAGAAATGTAATCTAGGTAAATAATATAATTAATTTGGTAATAGCAGAACTGGAGTGAAGAATTACAATTAGAATGTAAAAGATAATGTCGAATCACATAAATTGTCTAATTGGACAGAATCATAGTTACTGCCACAATATCAATGTACTTAATTCTGATTGCTGTTGTTGCACATTTCTTAGATGAGAAGACAGCCACATTAGTATATGGCCCTTGCCATAGATAATCCGAAGAGCCCTATTCCAGTACCTATGCTCTTAATAATGTCACTCTCTGTTTCTTTTACTGCCTACACTTGAACTCCTTCTTCTTTACATACTACTCCTGACCTTTAGTCTTCCACACTATTCTTGACAACTTGTCACCAAAACACCATGATTACACCCGGAGTGACCAATTCCCGTCTGTTTCCATCCTAATACGTCCACTTGAATTGCCAAAGCCGATTGTAGTCTATTTGATGCACATTTGTGTAAAGCGCCAGTCTTCAATCGACTAATTTTTCACCCTGGCTCGATGACCTCAACACAAGAAGGCAGAACTGGGGCACCCCAGGCCCCAATTGATCGAGTTGAATACATGAACAGACTATAATTAGCACCCCAAACTCGATTCTGGGGCAATTGATGCCGTAGCTGGCACGGGTGGCCCAATACGGCACCTCCCCCTGAAGTGAAAATTCGGACCCAACAAAGTGTCCAATTTCAGCACCACCCCGTCTCCAGCAGCACCGGAGACTCTACAGTGTGAAACTACGCAGGCTCGTGTATTGACCAGGGTTATTCGCTTAGTTGACGCCCAACAACTCGACGTCGAACACCAAGGTGGCGTTAGGAGGAATCAAGCCTGGGAAGCCGTTGGCTCCGTAGGCCTCGTGGCCAGGAATGGTCAACTTGGACTTGGTGCCCACACTCAACTTGGGGATCGAGGTGTCCCAGCCCTTGATGACCTGGCCAACACCAATGGTGCATTGGAATGGCTTTCCACGGTCTCTGGAAGAGTCGAACTTCTTGCCGTTCTCCAAGGTTCCAGTGTAGTGGATGGTGACGAGGTCACCGACCTTGGGGAAGGTCTTGCCGTCTCCTTCTTGCAAGATTTCGATTTTGGTGGTGGCGGGAGCAGACATGGCGGAGTAGTAGCGTGTAACGGGAGTACGGGGGGTACGGAGTAAGGAAGAACGGTGGAGGGCACGCAACATGGTGGAGGGTATGGATGGCGTCACGTGGGGGGTCTTAATATACCACGTGATGGGGTCACGTGATTTGGTGTGGTCACGTGTATGTTGTGTCACGTGACCTGGATTGCTGCCGCTATCTTCAGTACACCTAGTGTCCCAGTATGTTCAGCTAGACGGGCTGCTGGCTCTATTGAAGCCTACTATTGATAACAGGCAGGAAGCCACACACCCGCTGGCCCGGATTGCACGTGCCAGACTTCCACTGAAACGGTGCCCTCTCCTGATTGACAGGGTCACTGGTAGGCGCAGAAGGGCAATGGAGCCCAGATGTCGGTGTAGATAAGCGCTTACGTCAGCGCTTACCCAGCACACCTATACAGACACCCCCATTCCCATCTCTCTTCCCCATCTGCCCCCCTTCTTCTTCCCCGTTCCCCCATATCCCCCAATTGCCTCCTGCCTGCACTCCCAATGGGCGGATACGACGTAAAAATCGAGATCGACCGCTCCTCCACAAGCACCTTCACCAACTACGATGTGATTCGGGGAACTGTCACTTTGATAGTGACCACGTCGGTGTCACTCAGCTACATCCAGGTCAAGTTGGAGGGT
This sequence comes from Suhomyces coccinellae, assembly GCA_030565345.1. Classification (NCBI taxonomy): domain Eukaryota; kingdom Fungi; phylum Ascomycota; class Pichiomycetes; order Serinales; family Debaryomycetaceae; genus Suhomyces; species Suhomyces coccinellae. The sequence continues at coordinate 149,269 of JAJMBP010000034.1, forward strand.
GTTTCCAAGACCGAAATCCGGGTTCCGGTGGTACGGCGCAAAAAGACTGAGAACCGGACCATCCAGGACGTCCACAAGGTGCTCTACGATGCATGCATTGTGTTCCCTCCAGAAAACGTCCGCCAGGTATCCTCTCTGTCGAAAGACTTCACTTTGACGCCGGGAAACTACTCGTACCCATTCGAGTTCCGCCTTCCGCTCAATAGCTCGTGTGTCAAGCTCCTGGGAATCACCAATAAGGTGTCCATCAGCAAGAACTTCGACGTGGTCCTCAACAATGGCAATTTCAATCGCTCGGTTGTGGGCGGCATGGCCAAGCAGATGTATCTGGAGTTGACCGGAGCTCCTCTGCAAGTCCGTCCCACGGCCCAGAACTACCATATCACCTCGCAATTGCCTCCATCTCTCAGTGGCATAGGCGATTTTGCCAGCATCCAGTACTTCGTGAAAGTCACCTGCAAACGGTCGTCGTTCTTGAAGTCCAACATCCGTTCGTTCGACCCCTTCATTTTCCTTCCCTTGGACCAGGATGTCTACCAACAACACGACGCCGAAGACTACAGGGAGGTGTTTGTCCGGAAACCAGTCACCTTCAGAAATAGAATTCCGGAGATTGTAGGGGTGAAAATGCCTCCGGCTGCAACCGCACGAAAGACGCTTCCTCTGACCCCACAGTATCAGAAGAAGGGCTTTTTCTCAAGAATTTTCGACCCCAATCCAGACTTGCCTCCTCCCCCTCGACCTTCCAAAGGTGGAGACTCATACTACCCAGAAATTGAAACCAGAAACGTCAAGTTCAATTTTGAAGTACGATTCCGTCACCCTGCTTTTTTGATCCCCACAAAGCCTCCATCATTTAGGATCTTTTTGGTCACTGAACACAGGCCCTCGAGATATACCTTGGAAGAGTACAAACGTCCAGAAGACAGTAATGGTTTGGGGGTGGTTTATCTACAAAAGTTAATACTAACCTTGAAATGCTCAACTGTCATTCTGGTCCTTCAAAATGACGGGACAACTCATGCAATTCACAATGCTCAACATGACGAAATAATCAATATCTGCAATAACAGTTACCAAAATATCAAGTTCGATCTCATGAATTGCAAACGGACGCATTCTTCGTCGGCCACGAGTACCACCGGAGCTCCTGGAAATGTCTACGAGTTGGAAATTCCCAGTAAGTACTTCGCTAATGGGGTTCTTCCGGACCATGTGGCTCCTTCTTTCAAGACTTGCAATATCCAAAGAAAGTACACATTATTGATTGAAGCAGGATTATCTAGTGAAAAGATCCTGAACTTCAGAGATTCAAGCGAAGTGAACCACAAGATGCAAATGGTGGAACTCGAGTGTCCAAATATCAAGGTCTTGAGTGGATTAGCAATGACCAGCTCTCTCCACTCTTCGTCAAAGAACAGTAGTTTCAGCGATGTGCCACCTCCTCCACACAGACCTCCCATGTCGTCTCCTCCCACCGGTGATTCCAAGACCAGTCATGAACCCGTTGTTTCTGGGGCCACAGCAAAAATGAGAGAAGCAGAAGATCTGTTGCTTCCGACGTATGACGATGTGTTGATGGAGTCATCCTTCCAAAATGATTCCGATCATCTGCGTGCCAGAAGACGTTATCAACAACACGAACAATATTATAACAATTTGGAGTGATTGCATAGATTCAGCAATGCACTAACTAGATTATGACGAATATGAAATTTATGATGTTGGCATGATTGTAGAGATTCTTAGTAGCCTTGGATGATTAGGAAATGACAATAATAGGACGTTAATGAAAATTGACTATTATTGGAATTGGTAGACTGATTGTCTAATTAGAGTTTGACAAAAATAGAGTTGAATTTAAGATGTAAAGAGGTTCAAAATTGTGGAGATTTTGCGAAAATTAGAATGAAATAGCATTCAGCTGCAATATAACCCAACTAGACCATCTACAGCATGGAAAATCGGGCCAATTGGTGATTCTTTGTTAGATCTTCTGGTAGATTGAACTAACTGTGGATTTTGCCCACGGTCAATATCTTACCACTGAATCCGAGATCCTATCATTTGAATCCAGAAAGACAATAGTAGTCTACTTTTCGACGTGGCATTGAAAATACCACTCGGGCCAATTTTTCACCATATATATTACAAATAAAATTAATCTGTTTAAATTGAGTTGCACCCCAAAGTCCTCAATTATCTGTTTATTGAGTCCGTTGACTATCCCATTGCATTCGACACACGTCATATGCTGAAATCTCTTGGTTAGCAAGCGTTAGTCAAAAAAATACGAAATACCGAACGTTGGATTCTGTTCGCAGTTAAATCTGTGAAAAATACACGGCTCACCAAACTAGCGGAGCCTCTTTTGCCGGATCTGCACCCAAGACGCATCGAATCAGGCTCGTCGCAGGTCGCTTACCATTGCACGATTTGGGACAGAAGAACCCTCACAATCGTGGAGTAATAAATTTATTCTCGGGCTCGCCTTGTAGGTGACATGACGTAATGCCGTGAGGGCGGAATTGTGGACAAAACCGCCGTTGGAAGCAAAAAAACGGGTCTTGGGCAACTTGGCATAGACCAGCTTGTACTCTCTGTCCATAGAGGGAAATGTTTCCAGTGTTGCCATCCAGAAATGGGGCATGTAGGAGATTTCATCGGGTCGTGGACAGAAGACGGCGCGACATTGTATCACAATGTCGCAATACTGCGACATCCGGACGGCATCTCCTAGGCACCACCACGGGCGACAGAGGACTCCAAATGGCGGGAAACAAAGGCGTGGAAGTTGCAGTATGGACGACAACCCGGTCTGTCGCCTTTGCGGCACCGTCCGGGCCCCGCAAACTCCTCCAACGCCACCCGACCCATGTGATCACGTGACTATCGTTCTCGCCTCCAGCCAGTGAAAAACTTTGAAAACACCAGGAATTAGATCACAACCACCATGAGTAGCATCGACAGTACTACCAACTTCTTTGCCCGGAACCGCACGGCCATTGCTGTCACTGCTTTGGCAGGAATTTCCGCCGCCGGTGCTCTTTACTATTTCAGCCAGCAATCGACTGCTAGCGCCCCTGACAGTGACAAGAAGAAGAAGAGAAAGAACAAGAAGAAGAAGTCTGGAGATGACTCCAGCTCGGGAACTCCTGCTCCCTCTTCAAAGGCCGAGAAGGCCCGTGTGTATCCCGTCAACAGCAACGGCTTGCCCGAAGTCAGCGCCGAGGTGATGGAGACTTTGAGTGACGCACAGAAAGAGGAATGGGCGTTGGCGTTGAAGGAAGACGGCAACAACGAGTTCAAGGCCAAGAACTACCACGATGCCATTGTCTACTACACCGTGGCTTTGCAAATGAAGAAGGACCCCATTTTCTACTCCAACCGTTCGGCCTGTTACGCTGCTTTGGATGACCACGAGAACGTCATCAAGGACACCACCGAGGCCATCAAGATCAAGCCCGACTACACCAAGTGTGTGTTGCGTCGTGCCACTTCGTACGAGACCATCGAGCGCTACGAGGACGCCATGTTCGACTTGACTGCGTTGACCATCTACGGCGGCTTCAGCAACAAGTCTATTGAGCAGGTTTTGGAGAGAGTGTTGAAGAAGCACTCCATCAAGATCGTCGAGTCCAAGCCTAAGGTGTTCAACTTGCCTTCTGCCTCGATCATCGGCTCGTTCTTCGGTGCTTTCGTCCAAGAATCCAACCCCGAGGGCGTCACTGAAGCTTCCGAAGGTGCTGACAAGTTCTTGTACGAGGCCTTAGCCAACATCAACCTTAACACCCAAGAGGGCTATGAAAAGGCTGACACCTTGTTGAACCAATCCATTGAGGCCTACAACATCGAGGAGTTGTCCAATGAGTCTGCTCAAGCTGGTGCTGCTTCTGTTGCCTTGGAATACGCCGCCGCCTTCAGCTTCTTGAAGAACCAGCCACAAGAGGCTGCTACCAGTATCAACAGGGCCATTGCATTGAAGCCTAGACCAAGAACCTACATTTTCAGAGCTTTAATCAATGCCGACAAGCAATCTTACGACGACGCTATCAAGGACTTTGAGAAGGCCCAAGAAATGGAGCCAGAATGTCCTGACATCTTCTACCACTTGGGTCAATTGCACTACCTTACTGGTGACATGGCCAACGCCGAGATCAACTTCACCAAGGCTAAGTCCTTGAACCCTGAAAACGTCTACGCTTACATTCAATTGGCTTGTATCACCTACAAGAACGGCTTGTTCGACGCTGCCATTGAAAAGTTCACTGAAGCTAAATTGAAATTTGCTACTTCTCCAGAAGTCCCTACCTACTATGGTGAGATTTTGGCCGACCGTGGAGACATTGAGGGTGCCTGCAAACAATTCGACATTGCCGCTAGATTGCAAGAGAGCTTGAACACCTTCTCTGTTGGTGGATTGCCTCTCATCAACAAGGCTACCTGCATCTCCAGAGAAAACTTGAAGAGAATGCCCGAAGCCGAAGAATTGTTGGTCAAGGCATGCGAATTGGACCCAAGATCTGAATTGGCCAAGCTTTCCTTGGCTCAAATCAAATTGCAACAAGAAAAAGTGGACGAAGCTATCCAATTGTTCGAAGAATCCACAGACTTGGCCAGAACCTTTGAGGAGAAGGTCCAGGCCACTTCTTTCGCCGAAGCAACCAAGATGCAAAAGAGAATCAGAAACGATCCTCAATTGACCAAGAAGATTGCCGAGGTTATGCAACAAAGTGGAGCTGTTCCTTACTAGGCAAACGCCAGATTGTATATATATCCTTTAGTATACTAAATACTTGAAACTCGGTAGTGGCTGTAGAGGGAAAGAAGGATGATATAATTGCTTGGACTAGGAATTCTGAAGACTGGTGAACTGAGTAAGATTTTCTGAGACATCCAATCCATTTTGCTAATATAAAACGATGACAAATTCTCGACTAAAAACGACTTCTATTGGTACAAGACAGACAGGCTGATGAATAAATTAGTATTCAATCCAAGTATATCTTTGAATGTCATTTATTTGGATGTCGTTTTTAATATTCAATATTTTGATTCAATTTAATGCTCGATCGAGCTATTGTTTCTTAATCTATAATTTTGTTTTTTACAATTTTCTCATTTTTATAAAGTTTTTGCAACTTTTTTACTTCCATGAAATCACCTCTTCATTCAATTATCACTTCCCCCAAAGTGATCCATAATCAAAACATACCAAGTCTTGATATTTCATTCATCTTACCTCGATTAGCGGTTTGCTCCAGACCGGTAGATGGCTGTTTTAAATCTTTATATCGTCTTCTGGTGAGAGAGCTCGTTACATTCTTAGACCTGAATCACCCTAAATGGCACATATGGAATCTCAAAAGCGATAGAAGTGATTATGACATTACCAAATATGGAGAAAGGGTTTCATGCTATCCAATTATAGACCACGAACCCCCTTCTTTTTCGACTCTTCTCGCTATTGTAAAGGAAATACACCAGTTTCTTGAAGACCCCAGCACAACTGCAATTGTACACTGCAATGAAGGAAAGGGAAGATCAGGCACCATTGTGTGTGCTGTTCTTATATTTGAAGCATTTTTGAACGGCAAAGATATGTCTGTGCAAAAAGCTGTAGAAGTGTTTACTCCTAGGCGAATGAAGTCCTTCGCAGGGGATGGGGTTTCAATCAACTCACAAGTCAAGATGCTTGAATACTGGAAAATGTTCATCATGATGTCAAAGCTAGAAAAAGATAACTTCTTCCAAAGCTATGGAGATCTGGAAAGGTACTTGTTGGGTATAAAATTGGTCAATCCAAAGGAAAATTTGGATGGAGAAATTTGCATCCAAAGCTGCGATGACGGCGTGGTAAAAAACATGTACTGTTTCACTGATATCAATAATAATTGCTTGATTAGAACTTCAGAATTCGTCCAACTTAAACTTCAGGACTATAGAATCGGGCTTAGATGGTGCTATGCATGGTTCCATGTCTACTTCGAGCGCGATTGTGTGCAAATAGAGGGCACGAGGGCTGCAAAAGCATCAATTCCATGGGCAGAATTGGATGGATTCACGGGATCGTGGCATAAAGGTGTGAAATGGTTTGATTCAATTGAGATATTCTGGGTATAACTATGTTATATTTGCTACAGGATGCCATTATATCATTAATTTTCTACGTCCTCATATCAATAATTCAAAGCTACAGAACGTACGTTTTATCATTAAATTAAAAGCCATATTACCTAACCTCCACGTTTTTCCTTTGAGTCTTCTAGCCAATATTGTTTCAATGCCTTTTGGACCTCTGCTGCTCTTGTTGAAGTCCCACTGAGTTTTCCAAGACTGTAAGGCTTGGAAAGCTTGATCTCATTAAACAACACAATTTCCGATCCTTGCTTCCTCACTTTATCAGCTCCAAATGTCTTTTTGAAGCTTTCTATAAGTTTATCTGCTGTGGAAAGTGGTGGCGGAGCCTGTTCATTTGCCTGAGCTTCGTATTGTTCCGAGGCTTCTTGCAAGAATTTGTCGAGTGCAGATATGTTGATATCCGCATAATCGACTTGCATGTGCTTGTTGATGCTGGTGTTGGTGTATCCTTTTCTGGGATACGGAGCAAATACCTGAATCGATTTGATGAATGAGGTATTGATGATCCGATAAGTGTCTACCTTGGGGTTGGTCTTCTTGCCGTCTGCATGCACCACCTTGAGCGCTAGCACCTCATTCGAAGCAGAATAGGTATAGATATAGCCAATGATGGTTTGGTCAAGCAACGTGGTGACCTTGACCTTTAAATTGACGGCTTGATTGAAAGTACTAACTGACATGGTTATAGGAAATATGCCTCGGTGAAAAATGCTATTTATGGGGAGTTTTGGGGTCAATGACTTGACCAGATCTTTGGAAAGCTTTATTTAAGAGCAATGCGGGCGGATTTGGTGTGTTGTTAGGCTCCTGCCACTGCAGGTGTGTTGGAAACGGAAATGCAAAGCTGGTGGGTCTAATTCATTTGAGATACACCACGTGACCTGAAGCACAAACTGAACGATGCAGATTTGCGCTAGAAGGAGTGAGCGGCGTGTTGAGTATCACGCCATCTCTGCAATCGACCGAGGGTTACAGAAGACTTTGATAACAACTATCTACAGCTTTTCCAAACTGATTCTGCTGTCTTCCTCTTCTCTGTAATTCTACAAGAACTGGTCGCAGGAGATAACGTGACTGATTTGGTCCTGTACACAGTTGCCCCAGTTCCCAAATACAAGATCACACGAAGCAGACCGAAACCTCTAAGGATCCCCGAACCTCATCTTCGGGAGTGCCAATTTAGAATGCAGAATGAAAACATTCTGATTGACCAATTGGAGGATAGGATTATCGATCATCCTGACGCGTCCACTCAGAAGCAGCTCCAGGAGACCTCATTGGATGAAACGTTTCAGAACAAGTTGAATGCCAGAGCAGAGCAAATCAAAAGCAATCAGGAATATGAGTCCAATCGTCACAACACAGAACGGCCCGGAGTGGGAGGCTCAGACAGTCAAAGTGCGTCCATGGGTGTTCGATTCTTGATCAACAAGTCCCATTTGGATTACACGTACCGGGACTACGAATCGTTGGACCAGGAGTTAAGCGAGTGGTTCACCTTCCACGACTTGAAATTTTTGGATTTAGAGAAGTTGAAGGCTTCAGAGGCAGAGGAATCGTCCATATATCTGAGCATTTCGTTGTTACACGATGCCGATCTCACCAAGAGTACAAATGAAATGAATAAAGCTCTCGACATTTTAGTCTACTATTGTTTCGGCTCATATGGAGAGGCATTTCACAAAACTGACCAGTTGAACACCATAATTCAGAACAACAAGACCTTGCTAGACAAAGAGGTATACATTCCACTAATTGCATTAATCCAAAACTTCATCCAACGCATTTTACTTCTGAAAACCCAATTAGCATTTTTTGAAATCACCGAACACATAGAGAATCTTTATTTCAAATGCTTGAGTTTGTTATACTTTATGGTCAATGTTGCATTAGATAGTCATGATTCTTCCAAAACTAAGTTTCAAAATGAGCTTGAGAGGACCGATTTGCTATCTTCTATTGTGGAGTACATTGAATTTTCGAAGTGGAATCCCAACAAGCGTTCTAGAGTCAGATATTTGATTTTACTCACATGGAAACTCATCTTGCTTGAAATGGGTGATTCCGACCACTTGAAATTGTGCGATGAATTTTTGATGGAAAAATACAATGTGACTAACAAAAGAGGGACAGAATCATCTACATCAAAGTTGAAATGTTCTCCTTTGGAATACTTCGCGTTCAAGGAAGATGTCCTTGATAAGTATCCATTGTTGGGTGATCAAGATATCAATTCGTTTCAATTTGATGACATGAAGCATGCCTTAAGCGAGGACTCCAAAACTGACATTACAGGATTAGATCAGACTAGTGACTCTTTGACATTGAATACTTCTGAAACCAAAACAGAGATTTCAGATGAAGAACCTAACGGAAAACCAACTGAGGTGGAATCAAGAAGAACCATGAAGGGCGCGAAGGCAAATTACCAAGATTCCATCGAAAAGAAATTTAAAGATTTTATGGCCATCAACACATATTCCAACTCATTATCTAACTTAATCGATAGTCCAAGAACTTACAAATCGCATACCGTGTTAAGCCAATTGCCTACTCAAACAGTTCATATTGCCACCCCAGTTCCATCTCCTACTCTAATGGCTTCTGACTACATGTCAGGTGGAGAAAAAATAAGAAGATCTTACCAAGTTAACCAAGCAATGCCATTTATATATCCCAATGTGAACTTAGAAAGTTCTTTCCACGACAACGTGCCATTGGCAATTCAAGAAGCAGAAAAGATTTTCAAGAGTTCAATCTACGAAAGCTATTCAAAGAAAAGGCTTTGGGAGGAAAGAGCTCGGTTCATGGTGCAGGAGAGAGGATTCGTCAATGAATACGACGAGAAAACAGAACCTACATTTACTGCTGAGGAAGCAAAAGATCCTCAAAATGCTCCCGTATTACGATCAATCGAAAGAGTCGAAAAGTTTTATCAGAAAAACCTAGTGAGGCTCAATACACTTGTGGAGGTTTTAATCGAAACAATCAAGTCGAATCGGCTTGAGTATAATCTTAATTTTCCTGAAAGGGAATTAAATTCTGAAACTTCATTTCTTAAAAAGAATATTACTAATTTCGATCCAGAAACCAAAAACAAAATTGAATATGTTTTAATGCTGCAGCTTGAGGTTGTCAATGTCAAAGAAATAACTTTGAAAGCCGCTAGTGGAATTATGATATTATTGTTAAAATGGTTCAAGATTAGTAATATTCTCAAGTATTACTATTTCAGTTCGTTATTATTTGACCATCAATTCTTTGCGATTACGCTTGATTTCTTTAGTCGAAGTTTCAATAATTCGAATCTTCAAGCTTCAGGAAAAAGCGATGAAATCACGGAATATGAGGTCTTGATCAATCAAAATAAATTAATGAATCCCAAAATTGTGCTTCCACAGTTTGATTTCTTCAATAACTGTTTGAATCGCTTCCCAGTCGATTTCAAATACAGGCTCATTAATAAGAATTATATTCTGCAACTTCCTAAGATAATGGATGACAATGGAGTGAGCAATACTTTCATCAAAGAATGTAATGGAAATTTTTGTTTCATTCTTAGCAATTTGTTACAGGCCACAAACAAGGTGTTGATTCATAACATCACGCAGCGTACATTCACATTGAACGAGTTGAAACCTTCTGACTTGTATAAGATGATCGTATTGAATTATGAAAACGACTATCTCACTTTGCCTATACTAAAGATCCTCAAGAAGTTGATACCGTACCAGGGAAGAAAATGGAAGACTGTAAATATGGATTTGATATCTCAAATTTACTTAAAGCTCTCATTGGACTTGAAGGATAATTGGTTGAGTGGAAAAGATTTGGAAAGCGACTTCAATAATTCCTACGACCAGGAAATCTCACTTCGTGCTTTGCTCCAGTTTTATAATGTGCGAAACTATCCTAAGGAAATGGAAGATATCGGATATGAAATAACCAAGGTGGAGGATATCCCATTACTAAGCTTGACCGAGGATGAGGATATTTACTGGTAAAACTGGACCTAGTTTCTCGACTAGACACGGCATTGTGCATGACTCAAATATGATGGAAACAGGAAAAGAAGAAAAAAGTATCAGAGGTTCCCATTTACACAGCTACAATACCCATGGAATATAATCTTTACGATTTTCCCTTTAGCATTCTATTTAGTCCTAATTTTCGTAATAAATTTGCATATCACTGCTTTTAACGACATAATAATTCCTAAAATGACATTTCTTCAGCAAGTTAGAGTAGTTCTATCAATATTTGAAACGACCTGAATAGCTCCAGCTAGATTCCACAACGGCAAAAAATACAATACATTAATCTATATCTTCTTCACTTTTGGACTTAGCATTTTGCAATCTCACTTCAATACTGGAGAACTCAGTATACCAGAATTTCCCAAAACCAAGCGAAAAATTTCCCCAAAAAACCATGCCTATGCAACCCACCTACCTCAATACAATGCCTTTATTCCTACTTCCATTACCTTTATACCCACTCCCCTAGATGCCATGTCGCAAACACCATAGCACCCAGCATGACAATGTCTCTAGCGTGCACCAGTCAAAAAAATTTTATTGAAAAATTCACTTATCCAGCAATTCAACCAATACTGCTACCATGGTCAAGTTAACCCAGATCGACGACGAATCCAGCACCAGCTTCAGCAAGACTGAGGCCTCCATTCCAAAAACCGAAAACTACAGCGAATCCGAATCGGAGTCTGAGTCTGACGTGGAAGATGACTTCGACTACGAGAACGAAACCATCTACGACAGAATCGTTGCCTTGAAGGACATAATTGCTCCCGACCAAAGAACCCAGATCTTGACTGCCACCGAGACCTTGAAGAGCTACGCCACCGCAGGTTTGAATAAGACAGGCTCGTTGTTGTGGACTTTGACCTCCTCCGCCTTGTTGCTCGGTGTGCCTTTGTCTTTAGCCATCTTGGCCGAAACCCAATTACAGGAGATGGAAAACCAACTTGCATTGCAACCAGGTGCCCAAGAAGTTTTGGCTTCCGGTGTTGACGGTGAGAAGAAGTCTTCTGCTTAATGCATTCCCTTGTACATAGTGATGCGAGAGTGGGTGCTCGGATCTAATGATCGTTGATGTATCTATACGAATAAACTGCTCTATGAGTCTTGTCTAAGCCCAAATGGGTATGTAGAAGTGTAGTGGAGGAAAGTGTGAAGTCTGAAGAGAATCGAGAACGAGATGAATAGCAACAGAAATGGTGATCAATTTTATTAGACGAATGGAAAGCATAGTGGGATTGATAAACTGGTTCCATTATGGATCTCTGATTAAGAAACAGCCATGAATTGCAAAAGCGAAATTGCACAAGTTTGTTTATGGACCCTTTAATACTTCAGATACTGTACTATTGATCAGTACCATTATTTCCTCTCCAAATTTACCAGCACCATCGTTCCCTCTCTAATCGATCAATAACATCATTTCCTCTTCAAATTTATCATATTTTTATTGTTCTTTATCAACTGCGAAGAACTCTATCACTCCTCTGTAAGTTTTATTAAATACTCTAGACTTTCTGCCTCTCCTCATGATGTCTGAAACCTCAAGCACGCTTGTGCTTGATGGACAACGCGTAAATGTCCAAGAAAGTGGTTATTTCAGAGATGATTTCCACCACAAAAACACTATGGATACCCAAGGTAAGACCAAGACCCAACCAACTTATACAAAGTAACACCAAAGAACGATCGTAACCATAAATGTCAATCAAAATTTTGGAAATTACAAGCTGGAGAGCAGGAACAAACATAGGAACCTGGATCATTGGAAAAGCTTGGAGGGTCAAGTGGGCCAAGATGATTCTGCCCACAGAAAAGGCAATGGTGAAACAGATGGACAAAATCAAGGGGAAACCACAGTAGGAGATGACTTCGGGGTAAAACCATGCAAAAACGATCACGGAAGCGTAGTAGGAAAAGAAAGGAATCAATCCAAGGTAAGCCTCATCAATTTTGGCCTTAGAAGTGCTCTTGGAAGTTTTCTCGTAGTACTTGGTGACATTCTTCATGGCAGAAATAATGTTGAAGTACAAGGATCCCAAGCCTATAACCACATAGATGACGGAACTGGAGATCTCGTACTGGGCATTGATTCCGATGATGGACAAGTCCACGTCGGTCAACTTGATGCTCCAGATTTCTGGGCCCAACAAGCCGGTAACAATGTACACAATGCAGATCATCAACACACCTTCCACAGGACCACTGAACTCCGACAAGTACAAGGTGTGGGTGTGGTATTCCTCCCAGGTGGAGGTGTAGAAGTTGCACACAGTAGCAAACTGGGACAACACGAGCAAACCGCCGTATCCCATTTTAAGAACAGAGGCAAAGACCAAAGCTCCCAAACTGGAGTTGATGGCATCGATGGAGTGGTCGAAAAGCTCACCCAAAGGACCCGATTGCCCGGTTCTACGGGCATGGCATCCATCACATCCATCGAAGGTCTGGTACATGAAAAGACCCCAGGCGTAGAAGAAGTAGCACCATCTGGGGGTGGACCCGCTGTCCAAGTAGGGGTCGTAGTAGAAAACACACGCCAAGTTGATCAAAACCCACACCAAACCAAGGAGGGTGATGACATTAGGGGCCATGGACATGGGAAAGATCTGAACGAAGTAGTTCCACCATGCCTTGAGGATGTATTTGGAAATCACCGAGTGGTCTTCAGAAGAGTACTTGTACAAGCGCAAGTTGTCCAACTTGTCTGGAGGAATGAAGAGACCCATGGCGGTGGCTAGGAAAAAGTCTTAGGAAAGGAACTAAAAATGTTGATGTGCATATGCGGAGGAGAGTGATGGGGAAGACCGGAGCAGCGAAAATCGGTGATCAAAGGGAGGAAAAAACGGGAAAATACGGGTGCTACATAGAGGAGGGACCTGGCTATGATCAGGTAACACTTGTGTACCTGCTATACCTCTTCTGCTACGGTTAATTGATACTTCTAGGTGAAGCCCAGAATCACGTGCATCCAATTTGGTTATTGGCGATACAGAGTGACGATGTTGGGATTTGGCGACTTCATGTGCAGAAGCCTGGGTTTGTGCTGTTCCACGCGTCGTCCTTGAAACCGAAAGCCAGAAGGGCCAATTCGTGCCAATTCTGGGCCAGAAACCGGCCCAAATTGGCACATTAACTCTAACACGTTTGCAGGCAAGAAACGTGTTTCTCCTCTTGGTTGCTAACGCCATATTGGCGAGGTAAGGCTGAAAACAAGGCTGAAAATTCTACGAAAAATAGTTCAAGAAGAACATCAGATTGGCGACGGTACAGAGACGACCTTGAATGTGAGTTATTTAGCGGAAGAACTGAGAGATAGGCCAGTACAAGCAAGAAATGAGATGGACTCAGAGAACATTGAAACTCGACGATAAGCGAGTTCCTGATTTGGACAAATTTTTCACTTCGCTAATGGAAATTTTTGGTTGCTCCAGGTCGATACCAAAGATCGTGAGATCGGCGGAAATTGGTTGATGATTTCCTCGATGATGCATTACATTCTCTAATCTAACCTTAGTATTATTATATAGGAACCCAAAACTATTTAGAATAAGAAATACATACATTACGTGATCATTTAATCGACTTCTTCCATGGTGGATTCAACAGCTGGTTCAGAGGTGGTGGCGGTGGAGGTACCAATTTCAGCCTCAACTTCCTCATCTTCGTCGATGTTCAAACCCAAAGAAATCAATCTGTTGATTCTACCAGCGAAGGAAGATGGCTCGTCCAAGGAGAAACCAGAAGTCAACAAGGCGGTTTCGTACAACAAGGTGGTCAAGTCCTTGACAGTCTTGTCCTCCGCACCGTTGGCTTCAACCTTCTTCTTCAACTCTCTAATGATAGGACTCTTTGGAGAGATTTCGAAGGTCTTCTTAGAAGACATGTAAGAGGACATGGTGGTGTCTCTCAAAGCTTGAGCCTTCATGATTCTCTCCATGTTAGCGGACCAGCCGAATTGACCGGTTCTAATGGCAGCAGGAGCGTCAACCAACTTGTGGGAGACGACAACCTTCTCGACTTGCTCGCCCAAGACTTCCTTCAAGGCCTTGGTCAAAGGCTCGAACTCGGCGATTTCCTTTTCTCTCTCAGCCTTCTCCTCGTCGGTCTCTTCCAACTCGAAGTCCTTGGTGATGTCAACCAACTTCTTGTCCTCGAACTCCTTCAATTGAGTCATGGCGTACTCATCGATAGGGTCAACCAAGAACAAGACCTCGAACTTCTTAGCCTTCAAAGCGTCCAAGAATGGAGACTTCTCAACGGCCTTGATAGACTCACCGGTGATGTAGTAGATGTTCTTTTGGTGCTCTGGCATACGGGTAACGTAGTCAGACAAAGAAGTGAATTCTTCGGTGGACTTGGTAGAGTAGTATCTCAACAACTTGGCCAAGGAGTTTCTGTTTTGTTGGTCCTCGTGAATACCCAACTTGATGTTCTTGGAGAAAGCAGTGTAGAACTTGTCGAATTGCTCTTGGTCCTCAGCGATCTCGTTGAAGGTCTCGATCAACTTCTTGACGATGTTCTTCTTGATGACCTTCAAGATCTTGTTTTGTTGCAACATCTCTCTGGACAAGTTCAATGGCAAGTCAACAGAGTCGACAACACCCTTGACGAAGCCTAACCACTCTGGGATCAACTCGTCGGCATCGTCGGTGATGAAAACACGACGGACGTACAACTTGATGTTGCTCTTCTTCTTCTTAGACTCGAAAGCATCGAATGGAGCTCTCTTTGGAACGAACAAGATAGCTCTGAACTCCAATTGACCCTCAACAGAGAAGTGCTTGACGGCCAATGGGTCTTCCCAGTCGTTAGAGATAGACTTGTAGAAAGCATTGTACTCATCTTGAGTAACGTCAGATGGGGTTCTGGTCCACAAAGGCTTGGTCTTGTTCAACTCTTCGTTTTCGACGACCTTCTCGGTAACCTTCTTGGTCTTTGGCTTCTTCTCAGCGTCCTCGTCTTCGACCTCCTCCAACTTGGCCTTCTTGTCGTCATCGGCGACTTCCTCCTCTTCCTCGACTGGGACGTCCTTCTCAACCTCCTTGGTGACAACCAATTGGATTGGGTAGGAGACGAATTCGGAGTGCTTCTTGACGACCTCCTTGATTCTCTTCTCCTCCAAGTACTCCAATTGGTCCTCCTTCAAGAACAATCTCAAGACGGTACCACGGCCCAACTTCTCGTTGGTCTCATCCAAGGTGACGGTAAACTTACCACCAGCGTTGGACTCCCAGATGTACTGCTCGTCGTCGTTGTTCTTGGAGATGACTTGAACGTGGTCAGCAACCAAGAACAAGGAGTAGAAACCAACACCGAATTGACCAATCATGGAAACGTCGGCACCGGCAGAGAGGGCCTCCATGAAACTCTTGGTACCGGACTTGGCGATAGTACCCAAGTTCTTGACCAAGTCAGCCTTGGTCATACCGATACCGGAATCTCTGATCTCCAAAACCTTCTCCTCTGGCTTGGGGGTGATTCTAATGAACAATTCAGGCTCGGTCTCCAACTTGGAAGGGTCGGAAAGGGCCTCGTATCTGATCTTGTCAATAGCATCCGAAGCGTTCGAGATCAACTCTCTCAAGAAAATCTCCTTGTTCGAGTAAACGGTGTTAATGATCAAGGACATCAACTGAGAGATCTCAGCAGTGAACTCATGGGTTTC
Organism: Suhomyces coccinellae; assembly: GCA_030565345.1. NCBI lineage: Eukaryota > Fungi > Ascomycota > Pichiomycetes > Serinales > Debaryomycetaceae > Suhomyces > Suhomyces coccinellae. The sequence goes on from JAJMBP010000034.1 coordinate 165,115, forward strand.
GGCCTTAGCGTCAGTCATTTTTGGGGTGAAGAGTTAAAACGAATTATCGCAACAAAAATGAGGGAGGTGTCGAATTTATATATTCGACGGTATGTTGCAAATGGAGAGTGGACGAACTGGGGTGGAAAATTCTATGGGCTTCCATGGAAAGTCGGCTGCGCACGACCCTGTGTGAATTTCGAGGGTGATTCTAGAAGCAAGGGCCCGTAGGGTGTGCGAAAAAAGATCCGAGGGTTCCAAGGCAGTCAACCGGGTGTATCTACCGGGGTAGTTCCCTTCATGGCAAACCTAATTTACGAGAGTGCATGAAAATACTTCTAGCCAGCAGCATTTATTATGTATAAAATTAATCCGAATTATATCCTATCCTTCCTTGTGGGAAGTTCCAATTAGTTGGGTCTATCCTGTTCTATTACGTTCAAAAGTTGAATACAAGCTCTTCTGTTTCAACCCCACAATCAATACATCTCTTTTTTACCATGTTCTCTTCACCAGGAACTGAGATTGGTGCAGACCAATCGTGTACATGCCTATCGTCCAAGCCTTTACCATCCCGCAATTTTCGAGTATATTCCTCTGCTCTGGTCTTTTTTCTCATTTCCATAAGTTGTTGGTTGTATTTCTTATCTCTGCGCTTGATCTTCATGGCCTCACGACGTTCCCACTCTTCATCCAACTTTTCTGCGGAACCCCATTTCTTCCATGCAAACTCCTCCACTTGGAACCGAAGGAAAAGAAGCATTCGGGAGTATCCATGGGGGTTGGGTTTTTCTATTCGAGGCAATAACGCAGTATCGCGAAGTTCTGGATCTGTCAAAAGGTAATCATCTTTACATTCAGTTTTGGTCAACAAAGAGTATTTCTCCGGCATAGCCCGAATGCAACTCCGACATGCTCGTACTTTCCAAAAATTGGTGAATAAATTGGGGTCGACTTCGAGAGAGTTGCATTCGAAACACTTAGGTGCATTCTCCACATCAATTGGAGGTGCTAAGTCTTTTACCACCATTTGTTCTTTCTGCTTTTCTTTCCATTGATCCAAGGTGGTCATTTCTGCAGGTGCCAGGTCTTCGGGCTGATCGTTGAGAAATCCACCTCTAGAATCCGTCAATGTAGAAAAATCGAATTCGATGTAATCTTTCCGCTGAATTGCTGGTGGCTCATACTTTGATCCTGTGCGATTCTGGGCGGTTTGGTTTGGTTTGGTTGTTATTCTGACGTTCTCTGGGGCCGAATGAATTTCTGGTGCCGTTTTGGTGGCGTCCCGGTTGTTCTGCGCTAACTTTCTTCTTATCTCGAGCGCTTTCTGTCGATTTTCTTCGATTCTCTTGCGCTGCTCTGGAGTTAATTCTACTCGTGGTCGTTTGGGCTCAGGCGCTTCTCCCGGTAAGTGGAAGCCCATACGGATCTGATCCATAGAGGTGGTGGGAACAGGTGCTTGGGCACGCGTTGGTGGCGGTGGTGTAGGAGCATTTCTACTCTGAACTCTTTCTAGTGCACGTTTTCGGTTCGATTCCTGAAGTTAGTACTATCCTTATTTTGAAGGTTCAAAGAACATACAATACGCTTGCGTTGCTCCTCTGTAAGGGCACCCCTGGCAATTGACATGGTGATGGCAAGAACAGTTGAAGTCCGACTGATCATGTGTGATGCTGTCACCTGACCTGAGTCACACCTCATGCACCACGTGATGTGCAGTGCATAAAGAACACATGGCCCATATTTTGAGACACCTTTGAGATAAAACAATCGGTGCCAACATTCTCCACATTCTCTAGATTTTGAGTCTTCTCCTCCTGTATATATACTCGCTCTGGTGTCAACCACTTGATTCTGCTACGTATCTATATATTAATTTGGCCACATTTACCAACCACTACATAATTAAACACTTCACATATAATGACTCTCACAAAGTACCAAAGAGGAGACCAAATAGACGGCTGGAATGATTGTCCTCCTATAATGATGTCACGGAATAGCAGTTCCAGTAGCATTGCCAAAGCAAAGACCAGAAGGGCAGCAGGAATAATGGACACCACGCTCAACTCGTCAAGCAGTTCCATTTCTTCGGATATTGGACTGACACCACCGATTGTGCCTTCCAGATCAATAGACAGTACTTCAAGTGCAAGTGGAAGTCGGCAATCTCCAGGATATCCTATTCCCAGCACTACAAGTGCTCCTCCTTTATCAAGACCTCCCACGGGTTCTCGAATTCCCAGTATGACTGCTCCTCCAGCCATGCCTACGGCTTCCGTAGATACACCGGAGGTTGAGCCTGAAGTCCCTGACACCAGTTCGGCCAGTCCCCAAGAAACCATCGAAATTCTCCACAAATTGCTTCAAAGCCCTTCGAAACTTCCTCAGCGAGAATTGGGCCATTATGAACAAAAACTCAAAAGTCAAATAAATACTATTGACTCCCAACACGTCACCTTCATTCACTCGATAGTGACAAAAACTTTAGATTCCGGCAATGACCCATCTTTAAAACAAGAAATCAACAAGAGTATATTAGATTATATGATCACGTTCGATGGAGTGAGCTTGTGGTGCTCTCCCTTAAAGAAGATCGTCAATGGCCTTGCTTGAGCATCGGCACGAGAAAATGAATTAATAAAACATTGTACTATTATCCAAAATGTCGTAGCTTTGCCATATTCGAACCTTGTAACTACACATGTTTCGCCTATTGTACATAGAATTTCTATACAGCTTAGAACTATTCTTTTCACATCTTCTTTCTTCTTCCGATTTGGGCTTGGAAACCAGTCTTAATCGAAGACACGGATCTGGTGGATCCACATGCTTTACAGCTCAAGAAATGCAATCTGTTGGCCGACTCTCTCTTCAACTCGGTATTCATCGACTTACATGTCTTACATGTAACGTATTCTATGATGTATCTTCTCAAGACGGACTCCATTTGCTTAGGCTGGAACTTACCTCTCAAGACCAATCTCTTCTCACCATCAATGGAACCGGAAGTACCCAATTCGGCGAACAAGAACTGTATCAAATGCTCGGGATTTCTTTGCAACACGGTGGCAATTTCTTGGACGTTTGCAAACAAGGTCTTCTTGGAACCTTCTCTTTGACATACTGGTGGGGGGATTCTGAACTTTGGACCTGATCTGTCTCCGGCCAATTCGGGGTTGTTGGCTTTCAAGATTGTGAAAAAACGTGACAACAAGTCTTCGTATGGCATACCTCCAGCAACTGCTACTGGTTCGGTCTCTGGGGTCACTGCAGAACTTTCTTCAATACCTGCTTCTTCCAACTGTTGCTCGAAATCGGTGGCATCGAGGTTCTTGGTGGACTTCTTCTTCTTTTTCTTAATGCTAAGATCGCCCAATGCTGTGCTTAAGTCGTCTCCTGTTGGAGTTGAGGAGCCGTCGGCTTCCTCTGCCTTTTTGGACTTTTTCTTTTTCTTCATGCCGGAAAACATGTCATCTGTGGAAACTTCTGGAGCAGGAGAATCGGTTTCTTCAGGCTTCTTGGCCTTCTTCTTCTTCTTTAACGATGGGTCAAATCCTAAATCACTCATGGTAGTCAATAAGTGTCGTTGGTGAAAAATGTATTCGAAAAATTTTTTGTCTATTGAAGCGGTAAGCGCACTACTACTTATGACTGATAATATACAGGGAGTGACTAGGACAAGAATTATGGGCTCTAGAGAGCAGGTGACAGTCAAGGAAAGAGGTAGTTCCACAACAGTTCTTTGGGGATCTTCTGGTTTCAATTTTGTATTTCTTGTACCGATCCATTGACCAAAAAAGAGTCATGTATGCTCATGATATGAAGCAAAATCTGGTAGAAGAAATCAAAACTAAAGCTCCAAGCTCTTAGTTTTTTCCTCAACAGAAGCTAGTTGGGCTTGTTGTTCGGCCTCGATACTCTCGGATCCAGGCTTGTAGGAAATCTTTGTATCTTCTCCTTCTTCCTCCACTTTAAAGTCATCCTCAACGGCGTATTTCTTCAAGAACCAGTTTTCCACTTCGGTCTGTCCATTACTTTCTGTTTCATAGATTGCATCGTGGCCAGCATTGTTCTTGGTGAAAGGATCGGCTTCGTACTTCTCGCATAAGAATTCCACAATCTTCAAGTGACCGTTGAGAGCAGCCCAGTGAAGTGGAGTGTTTCCACTCTCGTTAGGTTGCAGTGCTATTTTAATGGCATCTTCCTTGGGCAAAATCGACAATAAGAACTCCACCGTGTCATAGTGTCCATTTCCAGCAGCAGCATGCACAGGAGTAATTAAGGTGTATTCATCTTTGATGTCCATTAATACCGAAGGGGGAATTTCGTCAAAAATTTCACGGAGAGTATCAATATCTCCCAGTCTAGCGTCGTAGATGACCGCATCCATCTCTTCTTGTGTCAACCTCATGATCTCTAGAATGTTCTGTCTAATTTTTGGCTTTAGTTATACATGTAACTTTTTTTGGCGATGCTCATGAATTGGTCATCGATGACTAAGCTCATATTGCCTTGGTAGGAGTTGAAGTGATTCAGTATCTGATGTCAACTAGTGGAGTGTCTTTCGGTCATGCCTCCCAAGATCGAAGTCCTTGACGACTCTGTACCAAGCCGAGTTCCTGCTACTAAGCCCAAAAAGAATCCATTCGAAGTAAAGCCAAAAAAGACTACGATAAAGAGAGATGCTCTGGAAGTCTACAAGCAGAGAGGCTTGAACAAGCTCACTCATTTGGGTACTAGTCCCTTAGATCTTAAGTTCCAGGAGCTAGAAAAGATTTTGGATGGAAAGTTCGAAGAATTATCTGTGAAGACCTTGTTTGAGAGAATTGGCGAGAAGAAAATGGAGGAGCATAGTGAAACTAAACAATTTAGCATTGAATTCCAAATGCAATATCAGGTGATTGACTATCTTCTTAGAAGTCTTGAGGAGATTCAGAGCTTTTCGGAAAGAACTGATCTAAAGGATCCCAATCTTATCAAAATTTCATTGCATGACATCCGAACATTTTCGAAACTCTTCAATGCCATATTAATCTTTGGGTTGTATCCTGTCTTAAATTTCTACAATATTGGGATTCCAATGGAGAAACGTCAATTGAAAGACTTTGATACCAATAGAATAAAAATCCAGAGATTAGTTCCCGAAAGTGGACATACCCAATGCAAAGTATATTCTCATCAAAAACTTCTAGAGTTGAGCTACAAGCGACTCAAGCACATTTTCAGTATAGAATCTGATGTGAAACGATTACTTAGTGTTGGAACTGGCTATTCAGATTTCTTAGTGGTACTAATTACACTATTAACCACTCCCACATTACAGGTTGATCGTACATTACTTAGAGCGGATCTCAAGGAAGTATTGTCTATTCCAGAAACTTATGAATTGTTCCAAACTTTATCGCTCTTGATATCCACAAATTCTCCTCCATATTTCAAAGGGCTTGTTATGGAAATTTTAAGCCTGTTGCATTACGATGCTCCAAGAAAGAATGGTTTAGAAGCACTAATTGAATACGTACTTGGCTTGAGAGAAAATGAAGATATTTCCATCGAAAAATTGGATCAAGTTGCAAGTATCGTACTTCAAAAACCAAAAAATGTTAGCATAGTCGAATACTTTGAGAGCATTAGTCAACAGTCCTACGACCTCTTGGTCAACATAAATAAGCCAACAAACACCAGCTGTGTTGGACATTTGATAGAAAAGATATGGTTTAAAAATACAAGGATTGTTGAAGACTTTTTCTTGAAAAAGATTTGGGACAAATTTGATCCACCATCTGGCACAGGTTGTTTAGTCTCCGAAGCCCAACTTAACAATAATGTCAATGTCCTTATCTCGCTCACAAAGAAAGGATTGGTTCCTGATCTCTGTGGGGCCTTGTTTAGCAGAATATTGGTTCCATTGTGGTCATACATTGTGTTTCTACGTCAAAATGGAAAATCTTGCGATGCAATAACTGGTGTGATTGTCAGTTATTTCACTGTCATGAAGACTGAAGCAGATAATGGTAATGCATATGGGTTGGGACTACTTGTGAAGAATCTACTCACTGAGGGAGGAGATCATTGGGAATTCGAAATGGGACCAAACGGCCTTGTACAAATTTGTGAAATAACCAACTCCATCACCACCACTACAAAGATGAACAAGTTTATTCAAAATTTAGATAAGTTCAGCAAATATTTCATGGATCTTTTGAATGATTTGGATGATGAAATTATAAGAAGGTTATTTCTTGACTTGTTGAATGGATGGTTATTTCCTCAAGAGCTGTTGGGAGAAAATAGTGATTTCTTTATCTTGATAGATTTACGAATTTTGGAACAAATTGGAGTTCAGTATAACGAAATTTTAGCTAAGGAACCATCGGATATCTTGAGATTGGTAAAAGACTTTTTGAACCCAGAACTAAGTAAGGTACAAAATCATGGAAATTCTAACGAAGATAGTGACTCCGACGATGAGGATGACTATGATTCGGGAATTTTCTCACAAGCATTGCCAGTTGTGTTGGAATTACTATCTGCAATTCTCTCTGAGACTAAATCTTTTGATGAAGATTGCAGGGTCTTAATTCAACAGATTCAAGTCTCTTTGAAGAAGGTTCCATCTCTTACAAGCGCAATTGCAGAAAATGCGAAATCCTTACATGACCGAATAGAAGATTTGCTCCAAGGAACTGTTGCTGTTGATAGCAAAGTCGATAGGGACGCTCAAATTCTCAAAAGAGCTATAACTAGTTTGAATGATCCACTAGTGCCCATTAGAGCACATGGTCTACACTTATTGAGGCAATTGATAGAACAAAAAAGTGAAGTTATTAGCATAGAGTTTGCTATTAGTTTACATTTGGTGCAACTTAAGGATTCCGAACCTTTCATCTACTTGAACGTAATCAAGGGACTCAAAAGCTTAATGGAACTCAATCCGAGCGAGTCTATCAAAACTCTAACAGAAGCTTATCTCAACAAAGCTGAAGATACAGGTTTAGACGAGAGATTGAAAATTGGTGAAGCATTGCTTGGTTATATCCAAACTAATAACGATATGTTCTCGGGAGACATAGCAAGATCAATAATTGAAGCTAATCTTTCTATAGTAAGGCTATCTAAAGATAAGTTGCCAGAGGATAACCGAATTAGAATGTCTAGCATGTCATTGTTGGGTACAGCGTGCAGAACGAATCCTATGGGAATTATCATCTATTTGGAACCAATATTAGATTGTGCACTTGGAATCCTTCAGTTGGAAAGTTCTAAGGATAGTGCTATAATGAGAAGAGCGGCTGTTGTATTGATAAATGATTTGATCTTGGGGTGTTCAGAATCGCAGAACTTGCCATTTCCCAACGAATATAAAGCAAAGGTTATCACTATCTTGAACTATATTAAGCATAACGATAACGACCTTTTGGTGAGAGAGCAGAGCACGAAGGTATTGGATACTATTCTGGAATTGGCTCAGCTTGGTTTTGAATTAGCATCAGAAAAGTATATAACAGGTTAATAGGACTGGAAAGATTCGGAAATTTTACAGCTCAAATTGAGTCGAAATAGCTTCGATCGTTCATTTCCTCACTTTCAATAAATACAAAACTAAGTACGGTCCCAGTTTAAGTTGAGTAGGCCCTCTGGTTTCTGGTACAGTTGGATTGCACTAAAAACTTCTTCTGTCGTATTTGCCACCTGAATAATCTGTTTTTGACTCAGCCCCACGAATCCACTCTCGACTGCTTTCTCGATAAAGGTCAAGAACTGATCGTAAAATCCATCAACATTGAAAACCACAATTGGCTTGTTGTGTATGTTGAGTTGAAACCAAGTAACTACTTCCATCAATTCTTCCAACGTACCATATCCCCCTGGCAATGCAACAAACGCGTCTGCTTCTTGGGCCATCAATTTCTTTCTCGTGTGCATGTCTGGAACCAAAGTGGTTTTGCCGTATTCCTTTGAGTCTGGGATCGACAGCAAATTCTGATCAGTTGAATCGGTTCTCTCCTTCTCAATCAAAGCATCTGGAATTATACCATGAACATATCCTCCATTGGTAGCACAAGCTTTTGCCACAGTCCCCATAAGACCAGTCGTACCACCTCCATAGACAAGACCCCAATTGTTTTCTGCTAGCTTTCTTCCTAATTCTGCTGCTTGCTCTGCAAAGAGTGATTTAGTACCAAAAGAAGAACCACAGAAGACGCAAATGGTGTTATTGGGTTTAGTCATTTCGTTATAGTTTGTATGTTCTAATAGCAAATGTGAGATTCGAATAGGAAAATCTAATCGGAAATTATATTTGACATGGGGCAACGCCTGGACAAGTGAGGGTCAGGCGAGGAGAGGTGAGAAAGCGATATACCTAGGGAGCAGAAGACTCGGTCTCCATGATCACGATGTTCGGGAGGTAAATTGGGACCAGCAGCTGATGTTGTTGAGGAGGTACTGTCGATAGGCAGAAAGTCTGCTCCTGTTGAGTGACCACTGAATTCCTCGAAGTGACGCAGCCGAGCTTGCCTCGAAGATGCTACTGGCCATCAATAAGTTGTGCATGCGTTCTGTAGTTCTACATTGACCAATTCAGTGAAGTCTACTATATTTCTTTACTGGTGTGGTACGGGTTCTTATTCTTTGTAGTGAAGTTTGCCTCAGGCTGACATGTGGACATGGCAAATTAGCTGGTTTTACCATGTGGCCATAGTGTTACCTGCAGATCTTGCCTTATCAGAGCACATCGCGTCGAGCACACCAACAAGGCAGATTATCTGTTGTCGTGCAATCTTTATTTGCAAGAGAGGCGAGGATTATAAGCGATTCAATATTGAGACAAAAAAAGGTACATAAAAAGCCCAAAAGCCAACTGATAATCACACCCGACTTTATTTCCTTAATCACATTACTTTGGTGTATTTGTCTCCGCTTGTCTTTTGGGTGTAATAGAGGCATAACGCTTCGTCGAAATTGCTTCAATTGGCGAAACAAGAGATTCTTGAGTTGCATGAGTTTTCTAATTTTTCACTTTGCATGCACAATATACCTGCAACACATCCTTCTTCGAAAAGGGTATACCCATCAAGCCTTGAAATTAGAGTGCAACTTACCTCCGTGCTAGTTTCAAACACAGTGTAATAGCTCTACCTGAAAGATTCGTGAAGAATTAACCTGCTACGTTACTTAATTAATCAACTCGAATTGGACCTTCCACAAAATTCGTGGGGGTTATCAAAGATAGTTTCGGTGATAAGAATGTCAATCTTGAACATTTAATACTAATAAAATGAGCAAGTAAAATTTTTACCCAACTGTCAAACTATAGAAACAGAAAAGGGTAGTCAAGTTTGATGAACACATTGCTATAAATGGTAGATAACTTCATGGCTTTAAATATTTCACTGTTCTATACATTTGAAATATCATCTTCCCGATTGACTTGATCGAAGTAATAGAAAACAAGTTTGCTCATTCACGACGCCATCGGTGTTTTTTCTGGAGAACTCAATGCCTTTCTTTTCGTCAAGCGTCTCTCTGGACCTCTCTCTTGATCCATCTCAACATGCAAGTTTCTGAAATGGAGAAAGGAAGCCACTGCAGTGCCAATAATGCAAACGATCTAAAAACCCGATCCAAATGAGGATCCTTCATTACTGGGTAATAACACATTCATTAAATATATTGAGTGGTAGAGTCTGACATTCACCAGTTTTGTAAATGAGTTCCAAATTTAATTAACTGTATCTTTTAATCCAAAATCGGTGGATTAGCTTGCTGCGGCGTTTTTATAGTGGTATGGTCATTAACGCTTGTGATAGCACGAAAACATTAATTCCACGACCTCCAAGAACTCTATTCACTACAAAATTAGGCGTTCTAAATGAAACTACCCTAAATTTGATATTAGCTATATGTTCCATTGTCTCTTTTGTTAGTTCATGTCCCTAATCATCAACCATTTTACTAAGTTTCACCAAGAGTAAAGGTGTTGACAGTATGTTAATTCAAAATTTAAAAATGATAGCAAACTAAATATATGTGGCACATGTTCTGCATAGATTAGAACTTATGAACACCGATCACTCTTTTGTCATATGTATTTGACGAAGCAAATTGATGAGTTGAACGGATAAAGGAAGGAAAAATGCAGGTGTGACTAAGGCGCAACTTAAAATTAGAGTAATGATTTTAAATCGACCTTTTCATCGCATTCTTTTCCGTTTACGGGTGTATCGTGTAGGCAGGCACCAATCTGCATTAGTAGGCTAAATTACAATATTATTAGAAAGTAACAGAGTTTCGACTAATGCCGCTAGTTTCTAAGTTTGCTTTCAGAATCGTATGATTTTGAATTAGGGATAGTTAAATCATTTAATTTGATAGTTTGATTAAGGATTACTTTTTTGGATGAGGCAATTGGGTACAATGTCCAGGATTAAGTTTTACATATTAATATCTCTCTACAAATCCAAAAATTGGGAATTTCTTTCCCCTAGCTAGACTATTCTTTCTTGTGCGGTGTTAACTATGCTTTCTCGAGATTTAATAGCGCAGTGAGGAATTAAATGTGGCATGGATGCTTCTTGTTAATATGTGGTCATCACTTCGTGTCTACAAAATAGAAGGTTTAGTTAAATGGACCTCCAAAGCTTTCTTCTAGTTCTTCTTCTTCGTCTTCTTAGAATAGGAATGTCTTGCCCTATTTTTTCCTTTCTGGTTCTAGAATAATTGCAAGGTGCAAAGAAGCATATGAACACATTTATGTAGGGCTTGGCTTCCATGCCGGATAAAGACATTTTGATTCAGGGAAATTCAAAAAAACTTGCTTCAGTTGAAGTTTGGAATAGGGTAAAAAGTTATGCGAAATCAAAGAATTCGAACCAACTTTGAAATATAATCCTTTTTTAATTGCTGCGTTTCGCTTCACTTTGCCTGTTTGTATCGATAGATTTGATTTTAAAACAACTGCTGGTTCTGAAGTTGATTCACAGTATAGTGCTAATCCTGTATATTTGTTCCTGTATACCATGAGGTTTATTATTATCTGATACTATTATTTGAAATGTGCCTCAACTCAAGGTGTCAGAGCGCAGAAATAACACATTTTTGACTCAATTAGATTGCATTGCATGCGCAGAAGTATTTTTTTGCGCGTGGAAAGAATTTATGAAGCTTCTTAATAGATAATGACTGGATTACCGGTACCAAACTGAATGGATTCGATCACGTAGTATGTCAGACTTGACATTATCTTCAAACAGTAACTTGAAGTTGTAAAATTGGAATGATAATAGTAGCTTTTGTACTTGAAAGTATATCTCATATTCAAAAGCAAATGTGGAAGAAACCAAGAAATACACTGAAAGCACAAGAAAGCCTTAAATTAACATTTAACCTCATTTTTGGAGCTTTGGTGACCAGATACATAATTGATTGTACCCAATAAATTGGGCGTTGTTGAATCTCATTTTAGTTGACTAATCTAGACTAAAATCGTCTATATATACCACCCTTTGTGGCGTTTAAAGTTTGCAACATTCAACAATCCAAAGATGAAACTTCTGAACCTTGTACGGTTCGCCAGTTTACTAGCTTCTGCAACAGCAAAAGAAGTTAGCGGCATCTTTACATCATTCGACTCACTTGTGTATAATGCTGGTGCTAATTATGAAATTTTAGCACCAGATAAACCAAGTTATATTGCAACTATAGGATGGAAAATGTCAACAGATATAGTACAGCCTGATGATACCTTTACTCTTACAATTCCATGCGGATATAAATTCACGCAAGATTCCAACACGTTGCAATTGAAGGCTAATAATGTTGTTTTTGCAAACTGTTTGTTGACTGGAGGTGACGTCTTAGTATCATATTCTACCATACAGTGTACTGCAACTGATGCTATTACTTCTGTAGCTCTGGCTCAGGGAACTTTTTTCTTTCCACTCACTTTCAATGCTGGTTTCTCCTCCCTGTCAGTTGATTTGCAATGCTCTACGATGTTCAAGGCTGGTGCTGATACCGTCACTTTCAAGGATGGCGATAAATCCATATCAACTACTTACAATTTTCCTGGAGATCTTGGTGGTCATCCCAAAAGTGATCCCTTTTTCTTCCTCAAGAGTGCACCCAGTATTAACATATTTCAAACTTATTACTTGGCTGCAAATTGTCCAGGAGGATATAAAGAAGGCACAATTGGTCTTCAAGTCGATGAATTGAAGATAAACTGTGATCAAGCGCATGCGTTCATTTCCAATGCCTTCAATTCTTGGATGTATCCAACTGCTGCCGACGATTTTCAATTTACATTCAGCTGCTCTGAATCCGAATTTACTGCAACGTACAAAAATATTCCTTCAGGTTTCCGTCCTTTTGTCGAATTCTGGCTCATTCCTCTGTCAACAACTTCTAGTATTGACACTAAATATATTAGTGAATACACTTGTTCAAATGGAAAATTTCATGACGACTCTGAAGAATATTCATGGGGTGATTACGATAATGAAAATTCGGGATCTTCTGGTCAAGTTGTTGTGATCACTACTCTGACTTATACTGGATCGACTACAAGAATAACAACTTTACCCCACTCATCTGGGGCACAAACCGAGACTGTTGTTGTCATAGTACCCACTCCAACGGTTACTACTACAATCACTTGGACTGGTCTGTATACAACTACGACTACTACTACACCAACCACCAGTGGAGGAACAGTTACTGTCATAGTAGAATTACCATCCCTAGTCACTACGACTACTACTACCTGGACCAATACCTACGTGAGTACGACTACAACTACTGGATCCGATGGTGTCGCAACTGTGATTATCGAAACTCCCTCCCCATCAACTACCACCACTACCACTACCTGGACCAATACCTACGTGAGTACCACAACTACTACTGGATCCGATGGTGTCGCAACTGTGATTATCGAAACTCCCTCCCCATCAACTACCACCACTACCACTACCTGGTCTAACACGTACGTGAGTACCACAACTACTACTGGATCCGATGGTGTCGCAACTGTGATTATCG